>HE671697.1:87904-124640 GCA_000313835.2 Heliconius melpomene melpomene
CATCCAGGACCAGCCTCCATGGCTGATGATGTATGCCGACGACATAGCACTCATTGCCGAGAACCGACTGACGCTGGAGCGTAAAGTGAACCTCTGGAAGGGTACGCTTGAGAACGGCGGTCTTAAACTAAATGTGTCGAAGACAGAGTACATGGCCTGCGGGAGCCGGGACTCGAGCACCATCCTTATAGGTCCTGAGCCAGCCGTTAAGTCGGAGAAGTTCAGGTACCTTGGATCCGTTATGCACGAGTCTGGAGGCATCGATCACGATGTCCATGGCCGGATAAGCGCTGCCTGGGCCAAATGGCGGGAGGTCACTGGTGTGGTCTGCGACCGCAGAATACCGCCCAAGCTCAAGGGGCTGATATACAAGAGCATCGTCCGACCGGTTCTTTTATACGGCAGCGAATGTTGGCCAGCACTATCTCGGCACACTCAGGAGCTTCACGTCACGGAAATGAAGATGCTGAGGTGGATGTGCGGCGTCATGCGGTCTGACCGCATACGCAACACATTCATTCGAGGTAGTCTTGGGGTCCGTGACGTAGCGGATAAGCTCCAAGAGCGTCGCTTGAGATGGTTTGGCCACGTTACGCGCCGGCCTAAGAACTATGTCGGACGCAAGTGCCTTGCTATACAAGTTCCTGGGGCGCGACCTCCCGGACGCCCAAGGAAGCGCTGGTTGGATGTCGTGATGCAGGACATGAGAGCCAATGGTCTAACCACCGAGGACGCAAAAGATCGTGCAAAGTGGAGTAGGTTAAGTAGGAAGGCAGACCCCAGTAATAGCCGGGATTAATGCCAGGAAGAAGAAGAAGAATGAAAGAAAGATGAATGCCGTGAAGATGCGATCTCTCGTAGGATATGCGGAGTCAGCTTAACTGATCGAATCCGCAATTATGAGATACACTACTAGATAGGTACTAGCGAGGATGTCACAGTGAGAATGAAGAAGAACGTGCTCAGCTGGTTTGGGTACGTCGAACGAGTGAGTGATGAAAGAAAAATAAATCAGCTTCACGCTGTAGTGTTAAGACACTCTTTTCCCTTCTTTTTGCCGAATTCTGGAGGCATTGCGTCTTGAGGGGCAGAAGTCAACGCCGCGCTTTACCTCGACACCAGAGCGAAAAAATGGAAATATAAACGTAAATAATTATTTCACTTCCTCGAGTGGGGATCGAACCCACAACCGTCGCGTTACAGTCACATGACCTCAATACAATGCGATGGCAATATGGTATTGACAATAATATTTTGTGTGGGGTGCTAGTCATTGCAATATAACTCACAAAATTTTCCAAAATCCAAATCTGTCCAGCCATTTACGAAAAGTATATTGGCAAGCGAATGCACAGATGTTTTTGCCAAAAAGATCGAAAAGTACGATTCGAGTTTTTCTCAGAGTAATTATTGAGCACCTAGTGCACAGAATACTTTAATATAAGACACTGGTTTATTTTAGTCTGTGCTCCTACTCTGCGGTCTACATTTTTGTATGTATCTATACTACCTATAACTTAACTTCAATCGAGCTTGTTACTTTTCGAAATTACGTAATTTATATATTGAAATTTCTTAGTATATTTAATTTGATTTTAGAAAATGGGAAAACATTTTGGAGAATTGGCTAAAATCAGGGGTTTGATAACTTACAAGTTATCGCCTCATGAGCAACGTGCTTATGCAGGAGCTATCGCTAATGGTATTCCAAATATATTTCGCAGATTCCGTGAAAGTGTGTTTAGAGTGGCACCGCGTAAGTTTCAAGATCTTTTAAAGTAGAAATAGTCAATTTTTAATTAAAAGGTTAATTAATTAAGCTAATGAAATAATTTGTTATATTAAAATTTAGTTTAAAAGTTTAGTTAATTTTAAAATTTAAAATTGCGCATTTCATTTTATTACCTAATACATACATATAAAAATATACTAACTTTAAGGTTTTAGTTTTTGATTGCGGCGTTCTGAAAATTGAAGTATATTTTTTAAAACTTAAAACTCATTTTTGTGAAATATACGTCAATAGGTAAATGTCAAATATATTAAAAACATTTCTTTTAATTTCTTTCTTTTAATCTCAATATAGTGTTGTATGTGTAAACATAAAAGTAATGGCAGCCAGTAAAACCATTTGATAAGTAAAAAAATATTTTTTTAATATTTCTTTTATATTTTGCAGCTTTTATAATTGGATACCTTGTATTTGAAGGTGTAGAAAGGGAACACCACAGACTTGGGCGCAAGAATCCAGCAGATTTCGAAAATGATCAATAATTGAGAATTATGAAGTAGTTGTATAGTATTTAATTTAATAAATATTTTATTTATCTCATAATAAACATGTTTTTGTGTTATGCTTGTAATTTAATTCTGTTGTAATTTAGTACTTATACTTATTAGTATAATTTGTGAGTTAGGTAGGCAGAGAGAACCTAGTTTTAAGATATTAATTTCCCAATTTTTTTGACATTGCATGTTGCATGGTGAAATCAAATGCTGTGATTTACTTTGTTACCAAATTAAAGAAAAGAATAAAAGTAATTGAATCCCCACAAGTTTAAATATAAAATATAACATAAAGGTAGTTCTCTGTATACTTAAACTTCTCTTATCTAACCATAAATTCTTACTTAGAGCAAACGAGATTGCAAGTAAAAATTGGAGAAGGCTATTTAAGGTTACACTATATAAAAATAGTAAATACTAATTCAGATAATATAAATATCTATCAAATGACACAACCCAATTTGGGCCTATGGAATTGAATTCAGGAGGTTTGCTGGCAACTCTATTTGAGAGATAATACAGAAAATTCTAAATAACACTAAGAATCTTCTCCAGCGGTAAAAAAAATTCTGAAATACAGTTGTGTGTGTACTTGACATTCCAAACATAAGAGAGAAGCTACCACTATGAGCACTATACTACCACAATGTACAATGAGACTACAAGTATAGCAAGATATTAAGCTAAGGATTTATTAAATAAAATCAACAGAATAAAAAAGTATAACTTAGCCCATACAATCATAGAAACTATTAAGTTTAGGGAGCTGTTAACTGGAACTGCACCAAAAAACATTCAACCACACATAAGCAGATTTTAGATGTAAGGGAAAAAAATGGAAATTACCCACTTCCACATGTTCCCAGATGGTGGCATGGTAGCCTCAATTAGTGTCATAATTTATAAAGAATGTTGTTTAGAATTCATACAAAAACGGTTGGGTCTAGCAACAAGTCAATGTAAGGTAGTAAATAGAAGTGCAAAAGGTTATGGGTTCGTTTCCCATTCGACGAAATGAAATAATTTCATTTTTGCTTTTGTCAGCGAAAAGTGAAAAGCATAGTATCTTAAGCTTAACACCCTCCCTGAAAAAAAAAGGATATGAAAAAAAATGTTTATTAAAAATTGATTGTCCGTTAAGTCAGTAATCTTACAGGCTTACATGATAACGTCATAAGACAAAATAGATGAAAAACTGCATACTTTAAAGTTTAATTAATTAATTTTATTTATTATCACTATTCTGTATAATACTAGCGACCCATTCACGGCTTCGCCCGCTTATACTACTGAATTATTTATTAATACACTGTGTTATGTTTCATATTTTAAAAAGGCAGTTCTCCAGTTTACTCATTAATAGTAAATTAAGAAGATGAATATTATATTAAATACTTAAGTCAATAATAAACACCCAGTTTAAACATGTTTAATGATTAAGTGTTCACAAAAATATATTAAAAATATAATTTAAAAAATTGAATAATTTTACTTGTTGTTTTCGTATATTCTTAGCAATTTTCTTTTATAGCTTAACGCTATATCCCGCACACAGGGTAGGGAGAGAGAACCTAGGCATAGTTAGTATTTAGTTTTTATAAATCTACACACTGCAAAGGAATATTACATTTCACTGGTTTGATGCTGGTAATACAGCATCAGTTTAGTTCAGATGCTTATCATTATTCTCAACAATTTTTCATTGTCAGTACAAGATCAATCAACACATTTTTAGCAAAATCCATTTTTTTAAATAAACAGGGTAGTTTCAATCGTTATAATGCCCAAGTTTACTTCACACAGTAAAATTTCAGCCTTACATGCTGGTTCTAAACAAAACATGACGAGTATTTAAATAACAATTTGTTATGTAAATAACAATTTTAGGAGAACTACCTCTACTTCCATGAATTTGAGCAATGGCGATTCACAAGAATTTGTATATGGCTCAACTCAAGCTCAACCGGTTTATTATGAAGTATATTAGTGATGTAATATTATGAAAAATAATATTCAAATATAATTGATATTTATTTGATAAATCAATCAGCCTTTGATTATTGCTTATTATTTTCCTTCTAGAAGGCTGTACGACTTAAAAGTTTTTTAAGTTTTTCATAAAAAGTAATTGTTGTTGTTCTTTGTTTATGGCGTTCCGAAACATAAAAAGTAGAAAACCAGCATAAATGACAGTTGACAAGTGACATTTTATGACAACTTTAAATTTTCAATATTTCAATGTCTTAATAGCTCTAAGAGCTACGTCAACAGTTTTCTAACAAAACCGAAACTGAATCTGTTTGCTTCTTATTTGCGTTACTATAATTGTGTAAATACCTTCGTAATGAATATCAGATAACAACTTTTTTATTTATATAATAAATAAATAGTTGCCAGGTAAACTTTAAAGACAATTATTAATTAATAATTATGTTAAATACTTTGTGTTAAGTTCAGCGAACTTTTGTTATAATTGTTTTATATCTTCATGGCTAGAAGGAGATTTTTTTGAAGTAAGTAGTTAATATGACGTCAACAGATGATAACAATCTACAGGAGAAAGCAAAATCAACTGAAGAAATTCATAACGAAGTCGAAACAGTGACTGCTGAAAATCCCCTTAATCTCGAAAACATGGATGTAGACGATAAAAAGACCGAAAATTATTCTCCTAATAGAAGACATAACTTTGGTTTGTTTTTTTTGGTTCTCACTAATAATAAATTTTGTTATACAAAAATATGATGTAAAATCTATAGCAGATAAATTATGAAAATTAATTTCTTTTTCTTTTAAAATTTTGTATATACAATTAACTTGAGCAAACTGATAAGAGACAAATTTGTTACTTATAAAAGATTTTGCTAATTAGATAGTTATTAAGATAGGTAGTTTCACTTACAAGCTAAAATACTTTGATTAATATTTTATCTTAGATTCTTATCAAAAGATTATTTTCCTAGAATAATAAATATTATAACATATTTTTATATGTTTGTGTTAATAATTATAAAAGGGATTTTAATGTATTTTCTATGTTGTAAGATAAAAGTGAATCTTCTAAATGAGTTAGCTATTTTCTTTTTACCAAACAGCTTTTTAATTCACTTTCCAGGTTATATAAAATATGTTAGTTTGGCTATATTAACAATCCAAAATGCTGCGCTTGGTTTAAGTATGAGATATGCAAGGACTAGAGAAGTTGAAATGTTCTCTTCAACTGCAGGTAAACCTTTTAAGGGACAGCTTATTTTACTTTATGCTTCACTTCTACACATTTTATGAAAAATTGCTTATGGGGTGCTTAGCATCCCTCATCAGGGATGTTACTTAGCATCCCTCATGCTTGTGTTACCACAGCAAGATAATAAAAAAAATCATTTCTCAGAGTGATAATCAGACCCTGTGTGTTTACAATCGGACGATGTGTGTTTACAATCGGACTGCCGTATCTACCCTAATCATTTTAATTTGAAGAAAAATATAAATAACTTAAAAATTTCAGCGGTTCTTATGGCAGAGGTCTTGAAGCTGGCAATTTGCATAGTTTTAGTAATGCAGGAATCTGGCAGTATACAAAAAGGGGCTATAACAATGTATTCTACAGTTATTTTAAATATTAAGGATACTCTGCGTGTTTGTGTTCCATCATTTTTATATGTTATACAAAACAATTTACTTTATGTATCAGCATCAAATTTAGATGCTGCCACTTATCAGGTATATATATCTACATATAGAAATTGTAATGTATCATAGCAATATAATTTTTAAAAATATGAAATTTCATCTCTAGGTCACATATCAGTTAAAGTTATTAACAACAGCATTTTTTGCTGTATTAGTTTTAAAAAGAAAATTAAAAAAATGGCAATGGGGAGCTTTGGGATTGTTAGTGGCTGGAATTGCACTTGTACAACTTTCTTCGACAGATAAAGGAAAATCATCACCAAACTTAGCTAAGCAATCAAAGATTCTTGGTTTTGGCGCTGCCTTGGCCGCATGTTTTATATCTGGTTTTGCTGGTATTTACTTTGAAAAAGTACTGAAAGAATCAGATATATCTGTAAGTGTTATAATTTTTTATTTATTTTAGCTTCACACTGTATCCAGCAAGGTAGACAAAAGAAACCTAATATAAAGACACTCTATTCCTCATTTTTAGAGACATGACATGTTGAGTGCGAGAATTGAATGCCACTCTGTCTCATTATGTTAAGATAGCAAGAAAAGAAAATAATTCACTCTCCCAAGTGAAATAAACACAACCATGGTGTGTACAGTCAGATGCTGTGCTCTTGCACCATGACTTTTCTTCATATTCATTCATTATTATTTTATTGTATATATTATAAATGTTTCATCTTGCAGGTCTGGATGAGAAATGTTCAGCTGAGCTTATCATCTCTACCCTTTGGTTTAATAACGCATGTTATAAATAGTGGCACTTTGACCGACTTATTAAAGGGATTTGATGGGTTTGTTTGGTATTTAGTGGTGTTACAGGCAGCTGGGGGACTAATAGTTGCAGTTGTTGTTAAATATGCTGATAATATTTTAAAGGGATTTGCAACATCTGTGGCCATTGTTATATCTTGTATAGCTTCCATTTATATATTTGACTTTGTTTTGACCGTACAATTTGCTGTAGGTGCCTTATTTGTTATAGGATCTATATTTTTATATGGTTATGTACCCAAAAAGAGAACTGAAACACGGATGTCTGTTTGATTCATCTACATTAACAAATATATTATTATACAGATAAGACTATATTAGTGTATAAATATTTTAATTACATATGTAGCCATCACAAATACTATTATTTTTTGTGTAGTCTATGTTTCATTTATATTATGTCAATTTTTATTACGTGTTTTAAGAATCAAGAAGGTCCACTACTTAGAAATAATTTATTTAAAAGATTCTGGCATTGCTACTATTTATGTATTGAAAGCTAAACAGTGACATTTAAAAACCTTTATTTATACAGCCGTTTTTGAACAGCGTCAGATTAGAAGTATCGATTATCATGAGTAATTCTGTCTAAGCAAATCTTTTTGATTTTACAATTAAATTTTGAAGCTGTTGTAGTGCAGCGTCACAAAGTATCAGAGATGGGTGTAGATGCCATACTCACTCCCGGGAATTATATTTTTTCATTTTCTTACTGTAGTAACAAAAAAATGACTCTCTCTTGTCTCGAAAAATAGCCAGTGTATAGGAAATTTACAGCCTTAACACTAGGTTCCCTTGGCTAATTGTAGAATACAGCATGAAGCTATCAACATCTTTAGTCAACATTTTATTACTTATTATAATGATTACTTGTCACAGCTTGCAGGTTATGTATGCCATCAAGAGTTAAATTAAGGTCTTCCTGTTTATTATTTGATTATTAACCAATTGAATGTAACACAAAAAAATTGCAGTATTTATAAGTGGCAGTTATTTTAAATTTAAAAAATGAAAATATTTATAATTAGCCACTTGCCATTATGTACTTATATTAGATTAAGTTAAATAATACTCTACATGTATATTTATAAAATGATCTTAAAATAATTTTATACCTCATGAGACTTTTGAATTATATAGCAAATAAATTATGAATTATATTTTATAATTATTAAATTTTATAATTTTAGCTATTATTTTTATTTTGAAACTGCATCCAAATATGTTAAGTAAATTTAAAAAATATATATAATTAGCTATTAGTTTTTAACTCAAGACTGTGAACTTTTGCAAATTATTCACATGGGAAGAATATAGTCAAAAAATATTCTAATATAATATAAATCTAAATCTGCACAGCCATCTGCAACTATCTTCAGAGCAGAGTTGCCATGATTGATTGACCCTTTGTACACTGCATTTTATGACATTGTATTGATTGTAGGTCCAAATCTTACTAAAAATTTCAATAGCTATTAATAAAAATACAAAAGCAAAAATAGTTTCATAGATTCAACAATTATAATCTTATGAAAAGGGGAAGAATAATAAGACCTTCATATGAGTAACATCTATTTGTATCTAATTTTACAATTTTTTGTATCAAATTTAATATGAATTAATAATTTTTCGTTTTCTCATTTGTTCCATCCATTTAACCAACTGTTCTTGTGGTGTTAATGGGTTTATTTTATAATAATCTTTTGGTGGTTTTCCTTCTTCTAAACGTACAAAATAATGGCTGTATTGATATCTTACTTTTCCCAATCTAGCTCTAGCATGTCTTCGTATGCCTTTTATTACCATACCTTTGCCCGAAAATGATTCAGCTGTAATTTTTGATAGTAATATTTTTAATATTTGATTACTAAAATAACAAATATAAAAGCTTTGTCACATAAAAAACATCAAGAGAGCTAAAACTGAATAGAAATTTTATATATTTTTATATTTTATAACCGAAAAAAAAAAATTATTAATGAACTAGCGCTAATCACACACCAAATAAACTAGGGGTGTTAAAGAATAAATAAGCTTGTTTACATTTTCTTTCATTACTGAAATAACAATACTGAAGTTTTATTAACTCTTCCATGAAAGACCCTTTAGGAACCAGTGACTGACACCAACAATTGGAAAGTAATTTGCTGTGTTAAGGATCAAAACTATTCTTCTTGGAACTTCAAGTAAAAAAAAATTAATCAAGCTTTGTTTCTTTAAGTTTTACAGACAAAGATGTTTAAAATTTAATTATAATAATTATTAGGATTGCTTACCTATCCAAAGGTTAGTTTTAAATTCTACATTATGTCGAGTAACAGCTAATTGTTGAGCTTCAAGTATAGTTTCTTTAACAAATGTTGCACCTTTTTTGTTGACAAAACTGAGTTGTTTAACTGCTTCATCTACTGTCATGCCTCTGACAAGACAAGCAATGTACCATAATTTGTCAGGACTATACTTAACATTTGTTTTCTGATGACATACAAACTAAAACATGAAGTTTTTGAATTAGTGGTAGTTAATAAGGTTTTACATACTGTATTAATTTATTATTCTTACGGCTGGTCTCGGCTCTTCACCAATTTCTTGAGGAGGATATATTTTTTTGTTGTTACTAATAAATGTTTTTGGTAATGTTGATTTCGCCCATGCTAATTGTGGTCCGGTCGTGTGCAAGTTATTGGTTATGAGAGTGTTTTGCAACTTGCATTGAAACAGTTTCCTGATTGTATTCATATCTAATTAGCGAGTTAGATGCATAAATATAATAAGTGGTTACTGATGAATACAAAATTTTATTGCATAAAATATCACTCGTTTGAAAAGTATATTAAGTAAAAATACTATTGTGATCTACTTTTCGAATCAAATTGTCATTGTCAATTCAATTCAATTGACAATATATGTCAAATATATAAGTGTTGACAATTGACTCAATTGGCAATACTTACATATTTTGTCTTGACTGTCTTAGCATCTTTCTTTATGGAAAGGCTAAAGTATTGTGTAGTTCAGCCTTGTCTTCGCATGTACTTTTGAGTAGGGCGTCAGAAACGGCTTTCATTCTACTTTTTAGTATCTTGGTACATACTACATATAATTATACTATGAGAATCTCTTATATGTTTAGCAAAATTGTAAAAATATTTTGAGATTTTTTTGTTTTATTTCGTCCTCGATAAATATTAATTATAGCATATAAGACGAAAATACAAGATCAGGACAACGTGTGCTCAGTAGTTTTGCTTTGCTCAATAGCATGATATTTCATCTCTAGGGCCCGTATGTATGAATTGCACCTAAATCTAATATCGATCTTAAGATATCGTTTTTATATTCTTTATTGCACAAAATGAAACATACAGAAATATAAAAGCTAGTTGGCAAGGGTAGGGTTAAGTACCTCTAAATTCATGAGGTCTAATTTATGAGGTCAGTCGTGGCGCAGGGGCACAAAGTGTGACTGTAAATCCGACTGGTCGTGAGTTGGATCCCCACTCGAGGAGATGTAATATTTATCCAAATTTATATTTCCATTTCTTCGTTCTATTCTCAAGGCAAAGCGCGGCGATGAGTTCTGCCACTCAACACGCAATGTCTCTAGAATTCGGCAGAAAGTGGGGAACGGAGTGTTACACGAGGTTGCCTCTGCCTACCATGCTGTGTGCAGGAGACAGTATGAAGCTGATTTATTTTTCATTTATTCATAGATGTATAACTTATGAATGAAAACTGCATTTCAAGATACTTAGGTCTCAGACTTGTGGTTTATAAATACGGGCCTAGGATTCTTAAATACTTGATAATTGATATTTCTGTAACCTTTTTCTTTTCACGTAAACTTATTAAAAAGTTGTGTATATAGATAATAGATTAATCTTGAGTCTTTTTTAAATTATTTTTTTTAGTTTTTTGGACTAGTACTTATGTATGTAGTATTCATAAAATTTTTAATACTTATATACATACATACTATAGAGGAGTTGGTGCCAAGTTATGTATATTTTTTTAGCTTTTGTTCGGTGTATTTTTTTTTCTTAGTAATTATAATATAAAAGAAAAACGCCAAGCGTGTAAGAGATAGCGCGGAATAATCAATAAGATATATATTATAAGAAACAGAAATTCTAATTCTTTAATATAATTTGAATAAAACAAAATATCAACCTTGTTAAATATTTTAATACGTCTTAATTATATATCCTTCAATTAAGGTAGTGCTTTAATTTCTTTAGAAGTTTAGTTCATTTTAAGTTTTTTTTTTACCCGAGGTCATCTGCAATATGCAGTGTAGTATAAAAGATGTATCGGTACTTGCAGTAGGGATCAGATTTTAAGACAAATATTATAATTCAAGTGAAGAGTCCGTAATTTATCCGAGTTCAGTGGTGGAGCAGGGGCACAATGTGATGGTAAACGCGACGTGGTGGCTGTTCCATGACCACCCTACAAATTTTACAAAAAAAATATAGATAATATGAATATATTTTTGTTCTGGTGGAAGTTCGGTGTTCAGTACCGCCACTCAATACGCAGTTCCTGCAGAATTCGGCGGAATATATGCAATGGAGTGTCTGAAAGTTACCCTGCTGTGCATGAAATTAAAAAAAAATTAAGAATGAAGAATGACTTGGGGCAAATAAATAAAGATATAAGACAAAAAACATTAGCAAACATATAAAATGTATTTTTTAATGTATCACATCACATCATAAATGTCAAGTCCATAAACATTAAACAGCAAATTAAGCATATTTTTGTTACAAATTCATAATTCTTACCATTGGAATGGATTTATGGTTCTATTTATACGGATTTCAAACCACATCCATCACATGTAATAGTGTTAGTTGTCTAGTTATGTGCCATGATAATACACACTATCTATATATGTAATATAGATGTGTATTATCATGTTAATGTACAGTAAAAATATTTTGTCTGTACATTTAATATTTTTGACTGAAATGAATAGAGGGACACTTAAAAAGAATAAAAGCAAAATTTTTTTATTTAATTCCTTGTCTGTTTGTCTGTATGTATGATCATACTAATCTTCGAAAGTACTGAACCTTACTTCAAACTTTTTGTACTGAACCTTACTTTAACAAGTTTGTTTCATCTAAATCGGTTCATTAAAAAAAGTTATCAGCATTCAAATGAAGTCAAGGCATGAGTTTGCCTGCAAATATAAAGCAATTGGTATGTATACTTATAAAAAATCTGTATTGGATTAATCAATTCAATTTTGGTATTTTTTGTAATATGTAATCATTACCATTAGTTTACAAAGAATATTGTAAATCCTTATCCAAATCAATAACAATACATTTAAGGCTGTTTCTGAATGAGTAAATTAATTTAGTCATTTACATCAACATTGTCAGTCAATTTTTTTTCTTTAAATGAATAATCATGTAGTTAAAGTGGGAGAAGTCGCTGGCGGGCCACTAGGTGGAAATATAAGTTTTCATTTAAACTTTAGCAATACATAAATTATCAGTCCGTCAAACTAATCATTTTCTTTTACATCAATATTTTTGTCAAGCAACTCTTAGAAAAAATAATATTAATAGTAGAAAAGAGTATTATGTATTAATACATAATTTCAATTTTCTCTGCAAAGCGCAAAAGATGTCTTGAAAGAAAATAATACATATTATATAAAATAATAAATTTCATACACATACAGTCAACATCAAGTTTTAAAAATTAGGGAAATGTAAACAAAAATGTAAATATCTGCACAATAGAGAACTAAATTTAAACTTATGTGTTAAATTAATAAAACATAATGCTGTTTAAAATTGATCTATGACACTTGGATTCAAAGTCATGTAACAATTCATCAATATCATTGTCTAAGTCTTCACTTTGTGCCATTTTCGTGACCATGTCACTTATTAAGAATGCTCCAATAGTGGCTTCTTCATGGTTATCTTGAATATCGATATTGATAACATGTACGGGTTGATTATATATTGATCTTCTAGAACCAAACCATTCAATTACTTGATCATAGACCCTTTCTTCACAAGTTATAATAACATCAAAGCGCTCAGTGGTTACTTGAAATTTTTCAGGTGATGGTTTTATTCTTCGATTTCTATCTAGCATGTGGAGTAGTCCATTTTGAGTGTAATAAGCTTTATCTTTCTCTAATAAATCATTATAAATATCATCGTAAGGAACTCCAAATTCATAACAATTTGGACGATCAGCTGATGCTCCTGGCAACTTAACCTTTTCACCTGTTCCATATGATTTAACTTTAAATCCTTTTTTTGCAAGGAAAGCATGGGCTTCCATGCTTCTATTCATATTTGACGAGCAAACTACAGCTATATATAAATAGTCCATTGTGATTTGGAATATTTATTTTACTTTTGAATTGGTGACGTCGCCAGTTATTTAATCATTATGTTGGAATTAACACAATCTATAAAATATATTTTATAAATAATTCAATATTGATTGATCCTTTCAATTGTTTTAATACATATAGTCAAAATTTATCTATAATAGAAAAGTAATAAATATTAAATTGAAAATTCAACTCGTGAAACTAGTAAATATATATAGATAAGATAGATAAAATATTAGAATTTCGGAGTTGCCAACACCAGTCACCAACAACATAACATGCGGTACGGTACCGAAATATACGGTACGGAATATAATTAAAAAGTTGAGGATGTGGATTAAGGTATTATGAGGAAATGAGACGACGTATAGTACTCTAAGACTCTAACCCTAGAAAAATTGCAAGCACAAGCACACGCAAGCATCCATCGGGGAAATATCATTACCTACTTTAGTAATCATTACGTTATTTACTATTACCGAATATTTAAAAATAAAAAATGCCGTGGAAAATTCATGTTTTTATCTGAATTAGGCAAATTGCATAAGAAAATAATCTATAAAAATATAATATGTTATTGGAAATTAAGTATTGTCCAATAGTAACTTGGGATTTTTTAGTACGCTTCTTAAATATTAACTTTAGTAATATTGTGTAAGAATTTTACATTATTATAATATATAAGGCTTAAAATAATATGTATGGTACAGTACGGTACCGATTTTTATTGGTATTAAAATTATAAACGGCATTTCGTTACACTCTGAGGGAATATTTTAAAAAATACGGTAAGTCATCCTGTCATCGATCACAGTTGACAGCTAGTATGTGTTCATCACAGTAAATGTGTTCTGTTCTGTGTATATGTTCCTAGGTTGACAGTTTCGAAAATACATAACCTTAGATATCTTTTTCATATTATTTCCATAGTTTTTATTTTTTCTGATAAAAGCATGTTGCGTAGCTTCAGAAGATATCTCATTCAAAAAAAATGTTCATATTTATATATACAAAGACAAACATTTTTAACGAACGAGTATAAATGCACCGAAGATTGGAATACGCAAATATCTTCATCTATTTTAAAAAGAGTAAATCTTAATGACTTTTATAATGTTCTTGACCAAAACTATTCGTCAAAGGGGGTGATAAGCGCTATCGATGTCGACATGTTTGCTAATGCAGTAAATGAAGCGGGATATCTTGAAGAACTTAAAGATTTATTACATAAATTAAGACTTTCTGCCGACACGGGAAATACATTAGAATCTACTCATTATGCTACTATAAGAAATTTCATTGAACATGGTAACATACAAGACTTAGTACAAATTTTAAAAGATCCAATTAATTTTGGTATTTTCTTAGATTACTATTCTGCTAATATATTGTTAGATAAACTTCTTGTCGCTCAAAACTTTGAACTAGCGGCAAATGTTGCTTCTGTTTATATGTGGCAAGAAGACTTCTCTAATGAGATCACTAACACAATGTCACAATATGCATGTTATAAATATTTATCTGAATATAAAGAAAAAGAAGAGCATCCAACTCCTGAAACCACTAAAAAGGATAAAGTGGAAGAAATAAAAATTAGGGTTAAATTTTTAAGGAACCCCTATTTTGATGATCATTTTGATATAACAGATTTAAGAATATTATCAGGAAAAACACTTGCATGGATATCAAAAAATTCCAATGACAATGTTAGTAACAACTTGCAAATAATTGGTTGGTTCTTTTATCAAAAACATAATAAGCTACTTTTGCTATGTGAAGAATTATTAAATATAAAATCATTCAAATTGTACCCTGAGGTATTGGAACTTATAATACGAGAATCTAAAAATTCAAATGAAGAGGCAAAAAATGTGTTAGATCAATGTATAGATAAATTAAAGAAAGCACCTTTATCTGAAATAAATTTAGAAGACTCTGTTAAGAATTCTATAGAAAATGCTATAAATAAAACACAAAATAAGGATATATCTGTTCAAAAACAAGTAAGTTTTTTAATAAGTATTTCATGAAGTAACAATATTTTAGTATAAATAACAATTAATAAAGGAGGAGGCGCAGTGTCACTAGTGACTATAAATATGATGGTTGTGGATTTGATTCTCACTCATCGGGGTGAGAATCGGGGAATGAATTATTTAGTATTTTCATTTATCTGCTCTTATAATAAAGCAAAATGAGTAAGTTTTGCCACCTAATAAATAATCCTTTGGCTGAAAAAAGAGAAATGGAGTGTCTTAACAGTAGGTGCCCTTTGCCTACTTGGTACTTTACTTTTTTTAGCTTTTCACTGTATGTGGGATAGATAGTTATAGAAGTTAAAATAAAATTAGATAAAAGTGGCACAGAATCTTACAGTACAGTACAGTACAGTAACAGGAGAAAGTTTGGCCAAAACATATTATTAAGTTTGGTTACTCATCATGCACCATCTCCAAAATTGGGTTGGATTGGTGCATGGCTATAAAAATGAGAAGAGTTTCTCTAGTTCTTTCGATGTGTCGTCCCATTATTGTCGTTTTAATTTCTCTAGGTTCCATTTGCATATATGTGGGATACAAGTGCAAGTGTAAAAGTAAGAAAAATTTCACAAACAACTATAATAATAATAAAATTTATATTTTCAGTTGTTTAAGAACTTTGAGATAGTTAGAGAACAAAAATTAAAAGAGCAATCTGAACGTCTGGATAGAGCCAAGCGTATATTAAGTATTGAAGAGAAACAAAAGCAGCTACAAACTGAGGAACAAAAGTTGTGGTTCTTTGACAATGAAGAGACCATTGATTTGCAAATAGAGGAAAAAGAACAACTTATCGATACATCTATTACTAAGGAGGTAGCGCAACAAAAGAGTGATGAAAATTATATACCACCTGAAATATTACCTAAGCGTAAATGATAGAATACTGCAGTAGTTAAGTTTATCTTAATATAATATGTAATTTATTTACTTTTAGTGTATGTAATATATATCATAAGAAAACAATTATGTAGTTTCACTTAATTTATTAATTTAAATTTAGATAAAAAAATGTTATTATGTAAAAATAAAGGTTAAATAATGAATAAATCAAAGACAAAGGTTTGCTTTGCATTTTAATCATATTAATAATTTGTATTTTCATCATCATTAAAGTCTTGTTTTTCACTGCTGGATATAGGTCTCCAACAATACACCACTGATATCGATCTATCTAATACTGGTTGTAGTTCCATTAGAAACAAATATTTCTAAAAATCTATTTTAAAGTTGATAAGTACTTTGAACTATAGGTTTGGATTAATTTGTATGCAGTAAATGTGAGAGGTATAATAGCAAAATCTAACTTTAAAAAAAAAATTTGGACGGTTATAGTAAAACTGAGCCTGTAAATATCAATTTCCAACCTACAACTTCTGAAGAAAAGAATTTAGTCAATAAAACTGATTAGTACAAATGAGAAAAATACAAAAGTCTAAAGGTAGCATAGGTAATCAATTTAAATTTAATAGATATATTATGTTACATATATATACAGATAAAAAATATTTTTATATAATTATTTTGCATTAAAAAATGTATGAGACATTAGCTAGATGTTGAGGCAAGGAGTGTTTATTACTTTATTATTACGTTTTTTAACATCATGTTTTAATATTAGAATGTAATTTGATTTAATTGTCCTTTTGCAATTTTGTTAGATCAACTTGTATTTTCTTTAGTACATCTTCAGTTCTTTTAGATTTTTCTGCTTTAATACTTTCTTCTAAGTCAATAATGTCCCTTGATAATATACCTGTCTCATTAACAAGTGACACAATAGTATTGCACTCTGAATGTAGTAAAGCTAGTAATTTGTATGCTTTCTTTGCTTGATCATCTCTCTTGGCATCCTAAAAAAGTGTATATTTTCTTTAAAAACATGAAATAATTTTATTTCAAATGACAGTAGTTGTGACAGTTGTGGGTTTAATTTCTGGGGGGAATGATTTTTTTTGCATTTCCTTGCTTTGATAATAAAACAATGTCGTTGAGTTATGCATCACAATATGTAAGATTTCAAAAATTAAATGTAATTAATACTTATATTTTATAATTTCCATTTTGTAACTTCAGAAAAAGGACTTACTTTAAACAAGGTTTCATCAGCAATAGAAAAGCATCTCTCGAGCTGACCTTCTAATGTGTTAATTTCTTTTTGCAGCTGTCTAGTATCTTGTAATATTTTTTTTATTTCTGCATTTTGCTTTTCTACATTACCTATTATTTCCAATATCCGTTTTGTATAGATATGTCTGAAACAATATTATATTTTTAATTAACATAGGTATATGCAAGAGGTTTATTATGTTAATTGAGGCCGTAGAGGGGCAGTGGCACAGAATATGACTGTAAACACTACTGAAGTTGGTTTGATTCCGACTTGATAAATTATATTCCATATCTATCTCGTTTTAGTGACAATCCAAAACAGCAATGAATATACAGGGTGGAATTGTCAGCACCACTTTAAATGAAACCACAGTTTTAACTACTCTATAAAAGCCTAATATAATTCATAAAAAAAAAAAATACTATTATTTATAATATAAAATTACTATACGATAATAAAATTATCGTTTTAAAATAAAACGCCATTTGTAAAGTATAACATAAACACGCACACACTTACCTGTTAAAGTGGCAACGTCGCATACATATGTGTGCGTCACACGAAATATAGGTATGGATAAAAAACGTGAAATGAAAAAATATTCTACGTCCAAACTGTTGAGGTACCTTGATTAGTTTTTTTAATTCTGGGTTTGAAATATTTTACCCCATATGCAGTTTCAGTAAAAGGAGCGCTGCCTCTTCCACCCTGTATATTAATAGATTACCTTTTGTTCCCGCCTCTTAATTTTTCATATTTAGCTTTGAGAATATTCCTTAATTCTTCTTTTCTCTCACACTCTTCTTTAATAGATTTAGCAGTTTCTTTTAAATTTATTAAAGTGCTCTTGCACCTGTTTCTTTCACTCTAAAAAACAAGCACAATTAATATTATAGATGCTGTTGTGACGTAGAGGCACAGCTTTTCACTATAAAGGCCATAGTCGTGGGTTAAGTTTCCCAATAGCAGAAAGATTTACTTTCAGTTTCTTGCTCTGAAGACAAGAGAAAAGGCAGTGTGAAAATTATTTGGGAAGTGGGAATAGAATCGAGTCACAGAGTCCTTAATAGTAGTATTTCATTTGTAGGTTTTAGTAATATGTATAGGTATATGTTAAACTTTGGATATATATTTTATGATTAAAATTTTGGTAAGTTATCCATTTTCTAAAATTATAAATATTTACTCTACAACTAAGTTTTTACCTTTTATATGATTATTTGCTTATTTTACCCGGTTATTTTTACGTGTTTATTAAGAAAGAACACTAACGAGAATATATTATGAACATGTTATGTACAAAAAAAGGAAAGTAAATCACAAACAGCAACTAAAAAGTTATTACAAAAGAAATCACTAGATTACAGGTTGTATATAACAACTAATAAATTAGATATATATACTAATAAATTAGATATATAAAAACTAGTATACATTTATAATATAAAGGAATCTTTCTTATATCACAATGTAGCAGAAGTATCTTAATACTAAATTTTCTCTACCCAGTTATAAGAGTAGTCTACAACTAAGTGAACATATGTTTCTCTTTTTCTCAGTATTAAGTAGTACAATCGCAGACCAAATCAACTTAAAATTGTTTTCTTTAAGTTGATTTACTTCCTTACTTACTTGTGGAAAACTATTCAGGGCTCTTAATTTCTCGATTTCAAGTTTAATGGACAAATTTTTGGAAGTTATATCTTCACTTTTTCTATGTAACATGCTTAAATTTGAATGAACTTTTTCTAAAATATTCTCTGTCACATCTGTTTCTGTTATATCAATGCCAACATTACTTAAAATATTTTCTAAATTATGTAAATCGGCTTCAGATTGTTCACATTTTTTTTGTGCCTGAAAGATTTGAACAAATTAAATCAATATTAAATCATTACAAAATGTATACTAATATTATAAAGGTAAAGTTTGTGTTTCGTTGAATGGATTAATCTCAACAGCTACTGGTTCAAATTGAACAATTCTTAATGTCTATTTATGGGATGGTTATAGGCTTTATTACATTATATTAATGATGTAGCTAACTGCATCTATATTTGGAGCTACCTCATACTTGGAATGTTTCATGATTAAAGTATCATACACAAATTTTACTTATTTTCATTCAACTGCTAAGGCAAAAGTACAGACTAAAGCTTGTATTTAAAGTAAAATACCTGTACAAATTCTACATCCATTAAATTTTTTTCACTTTCAAGTCTATCTAATTTTTGACGGAGTAAAATAGTAGTTTCTTTTAACTCTTTTAATGTTTTATCACATTCATAAGTGTTTGTATTTATTTCATTGTCATAGTTTTGTAGGTCCACCAATTTTTCAATAGATTTAGATTGCACATTATGTGTATTGCTGTTTCTTATTTGATTTATTTTAATAATTTTATCCTTAATTTCAGAAGTTATATTTATATGTCCTGAATAGTCTGTTTGAAGAAGAAAACATATTAACCTTAACATTAATTAAATACATTAGTTGATTTTTATTATAATTACCAAAAGTATTTCTTATTGCAGGTGTGCAGCATGGAGGAATCCAAATTGCATTTAAATCTTGTGCTATTTTATTGCTAATATCTTGATAAAATTGCTGTTTTGTATTTGTAGATTTCAGTTTAGTTGTTAGTTTTTTGTCCTCACTTGGAAGTTTTTCAATAAGGAACATAAATAATTGTCTTAATTCAGTTTCATTATGGTATAGAAATGTTTGGTATCCTACATCATTTTGATACCCTAGATCCTGTTGAATATGCCATTTTAAATGTCATGTTCCAGACGCACAAGCATGTAACTATAAATACAATGGTTTTCAGTTCGACTCCCATTTAAAATCGGCTTCATGCTGTATTCCGCACACAGCAGGGTAGGCAGGGGGAACCTAGTGATAAGATACTCTGTTCTCTGCTTTCTGCCGAATTCTGGAGATTGTGTGTTGACTGGCAGAACTCTACCACACGTTTTGCCTCAACACCAGAGCAAGAAAGGGATAGGGATTGAACCCACAACCATTGTGTTACTGTCTCACCCTTGGGCCACTGCGCCATGGTGGCCCACTTGAAAGACTGAATTACTTAATATTTTCATTTTTTGTTCTGTTACTCAACATAGAACGTATTAAAAAATCACCAGAAAGTAGGGAATAGATGGAGTTGACTATTCACAATACTTTTTGTGGGGTCATTATTTATACAAAAGCTTCACATAAAGTATTGTTAATATTTTATAACAGTTCAAATTCCACTACATTATTTTTTGTTTTCTAAAAAGTACTGTTCTAACAGTACCATCACTTAACATGTCTTAAAAATTGGACAGGAAATGGGAAATGGAGTATTTTAACATAGGTTTCCCCTAGTTCATTACAGGTTCCTTTTGCCTACCTTTCTATGATAATAAAAGTTAAGCTACTTGTTTACCTTACACAAAGATGCTACTTGTGCTGCAACATCTATTCTTTGAGACACTCCTGAGGGTAATTTACTAGGGACTTTGATTTGTGGATTGATGGCATTTATACATCTCGTTGCAGACTCAAATATAACTTCTATTGGCAGATCACTAATAGTTTTAATATTATCACTTATTTCGCTGAAATTATATTTTAATATTTTTTACATTTACGTTACGTTAATTAAAAATGGTTGTTTAGATTTTCATGGTTAATCTAAGCATTTCTATAAATAGTTAAATTTCTAATAACATTCTTTTACGAATCATTTTTGTCAAGAAGATATAATTTGTTTACTAAATAAATAAGTTAAAAAAAACAAATCTAGTTAAACTTACATATTTAAATCCTTTAAAAAATGCATTATAATCGAATCTACTTCTTCCATTTTTCTTGAATCCTTTTTTAGTTATCACAATAAAACATTAAAATATTACAATAATTTCTTAATATTTTGTAGAGATATAATGTTTATCTGTATATAAATTCACATATATTTATCATAATAATAATATTTAGTTTTTGTTTTTGTTATTGAAACTAAATATAAATAGAGTACTAATAATAAGCTATACGTTACGTTAGAAAATGTTCCTTGGTTACAATTAAAGTATTAAGTATTATGGGTGGTTAAATATAAAATTTACCGCAGGCTGCAAGGAGTAAGGACCATTATTGATCAAGGGATATATACTGTAACTTATAGTTGCTTATTGAATTTTATTTGTTATTGATTTATTTTTGATTGTTATTGATTTTACTTTTTAAAGCAGTGTAGATAATACGTATACTCTATATTATTATGTTATTGTTATGGCTTTCAGGCCACACCACAGACCACATTTACCACAGAACACATTTACTCAACACAAGTTACTTCGCCAATGTTACGTAGAATCATAGATAATACATATATAGTTATATATTAGAGAATTATATATGGGTCATACACAAATCGCGACCTAAATGTGTACGAAAAAAAATGTGAAATATTTGTTCAAAATCACTCTCATTTAATTCTTATAGATTAACCTAATACAGGAAAAATATGAGACCAGATCATTATTCGTTTTCGAGAAAGATATTCGATGCATAAATTTTTTGATGACCACAGAACGGACACAGTTCTACAGAGAAGTATAAAGTATTAGTACTACATGTATTTGATTGGGTTCCTACTTCTAATAATAATAATATTGGTTAATAACGTCCTTGATTACGATATGACATCGATATTGTCACGAAAAATTAAAAAAATCTAGTCAGATTCATAGAGCAGATTCCTTCAGTCTTAAAAATGTAAGGTAATAAATAGAAGAAAAATATAATTTCTTCCAATTACTGAGTAGCAAGTATATTAATCCATGTTTTCTTATCATTATTTATTTGTTCATAATAGTTTCAGTTATTTTCTGCATAACTCAACGGAACTAAACTCAAAATCTATGTTTAAACAATGAATAAATTTATAAACAATGTTAACGTAACGATAATGATACTGTAACAAATACTAGCCTCTTAAAACAATAAGAAAGAGTCCTAATCAAACTAAACAATATCTATTCAACAATGAATAGCCAACAATTATACCGAAAAAATTGGTAAAATTAAGTTTTCTTCGTCATTTTCAAAAAACTCTTTGTGTCTTAATCAGATCTTTAAGCAAGGGATCATGTCTCAAATTTGTAGAAATAGAACAGATAGACGTTGTCTTAAGTTGTAGCGACTAGTAATAGCCTAGTAGCGACGACCCAAGTGTGTAAATAAAGATATATTTTTAATCCACCAAAATGGATTGGTTGAACTTTTGATCCATATTTACAACAGCAATTTTCAGAGAATTATAATAATAATAAAGCCGCAGGGCAGCTTGTGGCGAGCTGTTGGGGAGTGGCGACCCCACGGACCTGAGTTCTCCGGAGAGGAATTGTAATCTATCCCCCGCCTCTGGCTTTCCTTTATTGGCCGGCAGAGTGGAGCGCAAGAGCTATATGCTCGAAAGGGTGGAAGTGCTCAAACGTAATGCGTAATAACGGAGAATCCCGCTCACGAGCTCCTCGTGATGGTGAGCTCTGCTGCTGCTTCTCTCTACACCCTTAGCCGACCACCCTGATGTTGCGCCCGAGGCATTACGCCGCTTTGTGGGGGCCCATCTAGTAGGAGGCGAGTCTCCGTCCACCAACCATTCAATTTGAGACTATTGTAAAGGCGGACGTCCAGTAGTCTCATCCAATAGCCAGTCCATCCAAATTCCATTCCATAGTCCTAGTTTAGATTTCCATATATTCCATAGTTCCTACGCATTAACCGGCGACTATCTCTGGGCAATTACCTGTGGTTGCCCAGCGATGGATCCCGGCTGATGCGTCACAGTAAAACATTTGTACATTCTCTTAAGGACCTCTACGTGTTGGACCTGTGTACCCACGCAAGCCTTCACAAGGGCCGGGTTCTTTTGAACCCGTGCATCTTAAAAGAGAAACATAATAATAATATTTATTAAATTAATATTTCATACATAGCAATAGCAACTTTAATCGGTAATAACTGCAGAAGTATTAACTGTGTCGCAGTTATTAGCTCCTGCCTCACAGCCGGTGATGATTCAGAAGCAAATATGTAAATCATCTGCTGGTGATGATGATCAATGTTTTGTTTTATAGATATAATGGCACATTATTAGTTAATAATAGTATCTTGTTTAGCTCTACTTGTCTCACGTCTTCATTTTTTCTTCTCTTCATTGCTTTAGTGCACTCCAGATCTATTTGAATAGGGCAATGTGGCTTGAACAATGTAAAAAAGCTAGCTAAGCTAAGATTTCGTTATTTAAGGTAATAACTTAAATCACTTGACACTTGTAAAATGCTATATGTTTAGTATAATCTGAAACATTAGTCTACATTTAATTTTTCAAGATATATACGATATATTGATTTTATTTTGGTCATTATAAAATAGCAAAAGAGCTATTAGTTTAGTTTTACAAGCGCAAGCATAAACAAATAAACAAAAAATGTTTTTGACATTACAATATATATTTTTATTACTAATAGTAAATTATGTGGACATACATCTTTCCTGTGCACACCTAGAGTAACAGAAAATATGTCTACAGAAAAGATTTTCCAATCGAAAATCAACAATGGCAAGTGAGATTTCAAAATTACTCCTTTAAAGCCATTGTGCCTATATAATTACAAATATAAGTAGCACATACTTACCAAAATACACTAAAAATAGGAAAGACTCACTGATCTTTTACAAAATGAACAAAATACACGATTCTTTTAATTGGAATATAAAAATACACATCCGTCTTGCGTAATGGGTGTAAGCAAATTATAGCTGTCTAATATTACCAAACTAAAAGATATTACATTTATGGTAATTTTAGTAGATATTTTTTAAATGCAGATTTTTTGGATCACAGAAAAGTGTCATATACGTGTAACGGCTAGTTCATTAGAAATTATAGTAAAAAGGCTGAAGCACATTTTGGAAATTATCAATAAAAAATCAACTCAAGTATATTCTACGCTGAAAATATGTGTGATTTCGATGACACGGGCGTAATAACATAAATTACATATTTTTGAAACTTTATATATATTTTTTAATTTTTATGTTTAGGCTATCCACTTATCATAAGGGGGTAGGCATAGTCAAATTTAGAATGAAAAACCGTTCTATTTTCTTTTATTTAATATTGCTATTGTAACATAACACTCATATGGGTATGACCCATATACATGAAATCAAATCACTGAATTATAGATCAACCCGTTCTATATTTTTTTGTTTTAAATTAGCCAACCGAATAGAAAAATTCAAAGGCACTCATTATCAAGTCAATCGAAACCAAAATTTCGACATGTATGTGATGTATCCTTACCAAAAAATATACTCTATGTCTAGTATACGACAAATGTCATTTGCGCACGTTCATACCATAACTACAATTGAGTTCTTCAAATTTAAGACTTAAATAGTCTATTTCGAATAATAACCAAAGCTAAATATTAATATTTAGAATTCAATAAATTAATAATCAGAGACAATGAAAACAATATTGATTATTAATATTTGCTTAATGTTACAGAATGTGGTATAGTTAAATCTTTTGGTTGTGTTATAATGAATTAAATTTCTCATCCATTTAATATTTCTTCATTATTTTCAGATGTGCCTTGACTATGATGGGTGGTTAAATATAAAAATGGAGCATTCTATAAATTGTAGAAACGAAAAATATTGTCCACGGGGAAATATCACGTTAAAAAGTATAAGAGCAGGAATAGCGATTGTTGATCAAATTAATTTTAGCAGACAACATTTGAAAGAACTTAAGGTTTTGATATTGTACCACATGAAAATATGTTTGTACTATATTTTTTGCAGTTTGTTTTAATTCATAATTTCTATTTTCTAGGATATTGCTGATGTAGATGGATTCTATACAATAAGAACATTAGTTACATCTGCTGATAGTAATGAAATCGAAGTTTTCTCGTCAGTCAAAGCACAATTGTTTTTAGATAATGGGTTATCTGATGTCATTAATGCATGGGTGTTACCCAATGGTGAAGTCATTGCAGTAAACTTTCAAGTAGCCAATTTATCATTGAATAATAATGATTTAAATTATGAAAGAAATGATGAATATGCATTAAACACAAAATTCTTTATTCATCATGTTGAACAAGCACCAGTGTAAGTAAATGTTTTCTTTATTAAATATTATACTTAACATGTCTGAGGCCAGTTGTGATGCAGGGGCATACAACTTTTGAGTTTGATCCCTATTCAAAGTAATGAAATATTTATTTAAATTTATATTTTCATTGTCTTCGCTCTGGTATTGAGGCACGGCATTGAGTTCTGCCACTCAACATGCAATGCCTTCAGAATTAGGAAGAAAGTGGGAAATGGAGTGCCTTAACACTAGGTTCTCTCTGCCTACCCTGCTGTGTGCGGGATACAGTGTGTAGGTAATTTTTATGCTTAACATGGCAGTCTACCAGCACTTTATATTTCAAATGTCCATTTGTTGTCATATATAGAAACTATAAATATTGTTATTTATAGATTTTTAGTTGATGTGGCAAAAAATATGTTAGAAGAAATTTATATTATTCTTATTTATTCCAGTCCTGACACAGCATCATATATACAGAAATTGGAAAGAGAAAGGGAAGCTAGAGAAAAAGGAGAAATTAAAGATAATCGATCATTCTTAGCTAAATATGTATGTAGAGAATCATTGTGTATATATATATATATATATTTAAATTTTAATATAAATACTTCACAATTAAAATATTATTACTTTTTTTCAGTGGATGTATATTGTGCCAATTGCAATATTTGTTATGATATCTGGTGCAACAAACCCTGAACCTACAGGTCAAGCATCTCGGTAAACAAGGGGAAAATTAATTTATAGTAAAATTTTGTTATTTATTATGTTCATATCAATAAAAATAATTATGATGGAAAACTGGTATTTTATTTGGAAACTTAATCTAATGTGCGACCATTACAAATCACAAAGCAATGAATTACAAAAGTTTTATGAGGATAAATGAAAGTTTAAGCACCAATTTTTTCAATTTCTTCTGCATCTTCAATATCAAGTAGTTGAATTTTTTTTCCAAAGTGTGCTTCTATTTCAAGACATATGTCCATGGCCTGTGGAGAATCAATTAAATTTATCGCTATACCAGCCTTTCCAAACCTTCCAGTGCGGCCAATTCTGTGTAAATATGTTTCACAATCAGCTTTTCTGTCCAAATCAATAGGCATGTCAAAGTTAACAACAAGTGTAACTTGTTCCACATCTATTCCACGAGACAGGACATTGGTTGTAATTAATACTTTCTCAAGACCAGCTCGGAATCTATCTAGTACTGCGATTCTCTGCTCAACTGTTAGTTCTCCAGATAACACTGCAACAGAATGTCCATCTTTTGACATTTTTTCTGACAGCCAACTAGCTGTTTTTCTAGTATGACAAAATATGATTGCTTGACCAATTGTTATAACTCCATAAATATTGCAAATAGCCCTATATTTATCATCAGAGTTTTTACATTTAACATAATATTGCTTAATGTTGTCAAGTGATTCTTCTTCTCTTAAAAGTCTGATTATGATTGGGTTAGGTACAATTATTTCTGCAAATTCCATAACAGCACTATCATATGTAGCAGAAAAGAACATCATCTGACATGTAGAAGGAAGACATTTGTGGATGCGGATACATTGATCTTGATGGCCTTGTCTATCTATCATCACATCTGCTTCATCCAAAACGAATACTTTTATCTTCTTTAAATCAAACAGTTTATACTTTTCACCCCAATCTAACATCTTACCAGGGGTTCCAATTAGTATATGATCTGTAATTTTGGTTCCTCTAGGAACTTCTTCTCCTCTTACAGCATACTTCAGTTTTATTTCTGGACAAAACTTGGCCATTTTTGCAGCAACTTCTCCTGTTTGAATAGCTAATTCATATGTGGGACTTAAACATAACACTTGTGGAAAGTTTTTAGTTGTATCAACACGACTCAACATAGCCAACACAAATGCAGCAGTTTTTCCTGTTCCTGATTGTGATTGGGCAATCATGTTTTGAGGAGGATCTGCCAACAGTGTTGGTAAGGCAGTTTCTTGTATTTTAGAGGGAGCATTAAATCCCATTTCATAAACACCCTTAAGTAGATTTCGTTTTAAATGTAAAGCTTCAAAAGTTTTAACTGAGTATAAGGGTGAGTTCGGATCTTTCCTTTGAATTTCAATGTCTTGTTTAGATTCAACTAATCCTTGTCGAATTATTTTCATCAACAAAGAAGTGTCAGCAGGATTCGCGGCGTCAGCGCCGTCTTCTGATGGATCTAACTGCAGACATGAAGCAGGCTTTTTTGTTAAACCTAAATTAGCAACTTTATTAGAAATTTCTAATTCGTCAGCCTTTTGACCCCATTGATTTGCCATTTTGGAAGCGATCTGAAAAAAATATTATTACCAATTATTTTCTATGTTAATCTTGTTGTCGGTTACTATTCCCTTACAAAATTATTATTAAGCAAGTAAGAACTACTAACAATAATATTGGTATATGTATCAAACCTAAAAACGATGTTTATTAGTGGAATGGATAACTTGAATATATTTTTCAACGACTACAATCACAGACTATAGAGAATATATACCTATTTATACGATGAAAAGCTAAATTATAAAAATATGTGAGTAACTTGTTCTGTTCTCTTCTTTTTATGTTCTAAGCTTCTGAGCAAGTTGTACTTGTAAAGTTGTAACTTGTAAAGTTGTAACCTCCGTGACAACTTATATCTACAACATTTGTCAATTTGACATTAATACCAGATACACAGACTGTTTATTATTTTTCACCAAAGACAAGCATAAATGTTTTTTTTAAACATACACTACACACTAAAACTCTGACTATGCTTGACTTTAAGTTCAACTTTCATAAGCGTCAATAATATTCTTTATGTTCATATGGCAAGATAGATAGAGAGAACCAAGAGTCACCGCTTCGCTTGACCGCTTTTTCTTCTTACAAAGGTGGGAAAGAGACAATAAATCCCCCTAATCCTAATTGGAAACCAAAACCATCGCACAGTCATCCACATCCACATTGTTTTGTGTTTGTGGCCAGTACTTACATAGTATTTTGTAATGTAATTTCATTAAATGTTAATTTTCCGGAGACCGGAAACGGTACGTAAGTAATATTTAAGATAGTATGAACTTCTAAGCTCTTCCGGTATTGGCTTCTGTTACGTATTACCTCACGGATCTTGGATTAGCTAACTTTGTTGTTCGAGTTTTGTTTTTATAAATACATGTTATGTTGAGAGCACAATAGGAATCGTAGCCATTTATTTGTTTCGTTGTAGGTATGTATGTAATATATTTTTTACTTATATAACTTCGTGAGATTAATTTTAATATTTGACATTAGTTTAGATATAAGAATATTTTTAACCGACTTCAGTAAAAGGAAGAGGTTATCAATTTGATTTTTTTTATATTAATTGTTGCCTCCGAACTTTCGACTGGGTGAATCAATTTTGTTGTTTTTTTTTTAATTGAAAGCTAGTGTTTCCCGTGTGGTTCCACTTCCTCATTTGGTTTTATAATTTGATCCACTTCTGATAATGGTATGGTAGCAAAAAATGTTGAAAATTCCAAGATGATATTTCACCGTTTTTTATTTGACGAAGATATTGAAAGTTATGAGTGAAGGTTATTCCATTAAAAAACGATATGGAATATTAAAAACTAAAGAAAATTACTTTTAATTTTAATTTAACTTAATTACTTAAATTTATTTAATTACATAAAGAAAATTACAACGTAATATGGAATATTAAAAAATATACCGTAGTTTAATATTAAAAAACACATTTATTAATCTTGAAAGCAATTTATAAACGCGGGCTTTTATTTTGATTTCCGTAAATATACATATGTTACTTAAACAAAAAAATATAAATAAAGGAATGATTAAAATAGAAAATGAAAGACCAACAATTCTATTGAAACATTTATAGAACATAATGGAGTTAAGCTGAACCCTATTTATTATTCGTTCCCGTCTCGTTTCAAGGTTGCCTATCAACGCGAACTGGAGAATTTTCTGGACGTTGTACAATGTAAGGAACTTAATAATTGTTAAAGTTAAATTGATAGTTAAAAAAAACATTATAAACGCTATAGATTCAAAATTCAAATATTAAGTTTATTAACTAAATTAATATTAATTTAGGGAGTAAATTCTAATAAATCGTGAAACAAGTGTTCAATGAAATATTTTTAAGGGTCTGAATTTCAAATGTTATAAAAATACCGATTTAAGGATTTTGTTTGATTAGTGTTAAAATACTCCGCTCTCCACTTTCTGCTGAGTTCTGGAGGCACTGAGTGTTGCATGGCGGAACGCAACCGTGCGCTTTTTACATACTTGGCCACTTCTCCAATTAGTCTTATAAAAGATAAAATCGCTACATTATTATTATTTATATATATTTTTGCCATTTTACTTTAGATGGGGTGCCCCAAGATGTAGCTAATTGACAGACTGCAGCTGAAGAAAGTGCCCGTACAGGGAAAAGTGTCAATATTGATTGGAGTGAAGATGAAATTCCTTCTCCCTATTCGTTATTTGGGATTTTCTGACAACAACAATATAGTCAATGCCAAAAATATGTTTTATAAATAAACATATTTTATTGTAACCTTTCCTTTCGTCAATACAAACTTGTTGAAGATAACAATTTTTCTTAAGAATTCCAGTCCAGGTAAGAAATTTTTTACGGGTCCTCATATACGGACGAAATTAAACATGAATACTTGCTTTTACCTCTGACGTGGAACATTCCGCTCCAATACATTCACTTTGAACACAAGGGAAACTTCAGGAGGATAATCGGGTTTAGCAACATATATCTGCTCTGGCGGCTGCCGCAACGAGATAAATGATGAAGTCGTATTATTTTATATCATAATTATCGCTATTAGAAATAAATGAAATCTTAGAAATAGATATTTAACGAATTAGTTTAGCAAATATTGCTGTATTTTCCTTATAGTAGGTAATAAACAAATCTTTAACTATTATTGAAATTGAAAAATATAATTTTAAATTTCATTAATTTATCCAATAAATATAAGTATTTTAATAAATCTACTTATTAATAACTATAAATATATAATAATAAGTAATATGCAACACGGAATGGTTGTCGCCTTATCTAGCTCTATTTATCAATCAATAGTGTTGCGCGTTATCAGTCAACCTCATCCTATACCACCTACTATTCGATAATTGAACATGTGCAACGTTAATGAAATTTTCTCCTCACGAGGCATGTTGTAATATTCGACAATATTTCTATATGATATAAATAAATTATTAATTTAGTATGTTTTATCAGCTTGACGCTGCATCCCGCACACAGAAGGGTAAACAGAGGGAACCTAGTGTTAAGACACTCCGTTTTCCATTTCCCGCCTAATTCTGGAGGCATTTCGTGTTAAGTAGCGAAACTCAACGCAGTGAATTACCTAAACAGCAGATGGACGAATTGGAAATATTAATTTAAATAAATTTTCAATTCCTCGAGTGGGGATCGTTACACAATGTTAATTAATTTTAATTTCGTTTTTAAAATACAAGATTTAGGTAATGTAAATTAAAAATTAGTCACAAAAGCAAAAATATACAAGCACTGGAAAAAAAAAACATTTTTTCCAATCCAGACAATGTTTTCTAATGATACCGTCTGAAGTTTCGATTCTATACACCTGTAAAATCGTATCAGATGTGAGGCTGCGATTGCTATCATTGTGCGGTCACAATAACACTGATGAAAACTTTTTCTATATTCTATATAACTCTTGATTTTCCTTTGAAGTGTTCGTTTGATATGTTCACCTCGAATCAAATTTGTCTCCTATAGAAATAATTATTGTGTTATTTGTTTAATTTGTAATATAATAAGAAATATAGATTATAAGTATATAGATTTACAAAATATCAGCTTGTTGCTTGTGTCACGAAAGTGAAAGAACTTTTTAGAAAAAACTTCATTAAGCGCATGATTTGACAAGACCATTGTGATCAGGCAGTCTCTATTCATGAAAAACAAATTAACTTCTTACTCTTCATTGGACAAAGCAATTTATAAGATGAATATTTTAAAATAAATTTAAAAGAAAATAAACAATATGACAGTAAATATTTTTATTTATTGTGTACCTAAAATGCAGTAAGCATCTGAATAAGGAAACACTTCAAGTGTTTCTTTTCCAACAAGTAGAGTATAGAAATATAAAAATGTGCTTAAATTTAAAAATAAGAGCTTAAAATGTACATACATACAATCTCTGCATATATGCAGACACTTTCGCTCCCCACTTTCCTCTGAATTGTTGAGGCATTGCGTGTTGAGTAACAGAGTTCAACGCCGCTGTTTGCCTCGTTACCAGAGCAAGCAAATAGAAATATTAAATTTCCTCGAGTGGCAGTTAGTAGTGCATTTCCTTTTAACGCCATGTAGTATTCCTTAATTGAGCTGATGTAAACGAAAGCTAGAACTAAAATAGCATGATAATAATTCTGGACAGCGTATTTATTTTCAATAGGGTTTTCATTTTGCACGGCCGGCTAGCATTAAAAGGTTAATCGTTCGCATAAAACATGGTACAATAAAGAACGTTTCACCATTCATGAGGCACACCGAGTCAGACATCTCGCGTTATTATAGTCATAAAGTTCGCCCTTTCCTTGCATAATGACATGACGAATTGCGTTCGCGATATTTTTGTGCTTCTTTCTTTATACGGTGATGTCGTTACGCATCAGTTATCATATTTATTAAATGGAAGCGAAAAGGATGTAGAGGTCAGTTGTGGTGCAGGGGTAGAAGCTTGACTGAAAACGCAACAGGAATGGGTTTCAATCCTAGTCGAGGAATTTTTTTTATTTTTATCTTTGCTTTGGTGTCGAGCTCAACACGCAATGCGTCCAGAATTCGGCGGAGAGTAGGGAGGGCCTTAACACTAAGCTTTCTGCTGCATTCGAGCCTTTCAGCATTCAAAAATGAAAACACATAGGTTAATGCAAATTAAAGTAAACTTAGTTCTATATATTGTTTTATTTTATTATTACTTAATCCACAAAGTTTTCTGTTTTAGCTTAGTGCGTGAATTTTAAATTTAAAAAAGTGGTGAGAAAATTTAAAACAAATTTGGCCGCACAGATAATGGAAAGCCCGAGTTTCGTAATAGAGAACGTGTGGTTGGCATGCTAGGGTGAAAAAGGATAAAAGTTGTTATGCGTTCGAAATAAATTTGGGATATTAGTAAGGAATGACTGAATATCACTAGCTTAAAAAAATATTAACTTCCACAAAAAATAATTTTAATAGAAAATTAAATTTTAAGTATTTTAGGTAGATGAAGTAAACGATTTACATATGCTAGAATTTGGAATAGAGTTATGAAAATGGCAACCTCTCTAAAACTTTTACTTCTACTTAATTCAGATTCATAATTTTAGTCTCACTTCAACTTAAATGCAAGTTGAGAGCTTTAAATACTTGGTAAGCATTTCTTTTGATTTTACTTTTGAAAATGCATTATGATCAATTTTTTTTTACTTTTATAAATATATAGGTTAGGCAGAATGTAGGTTTATAATTATTGTGTCTGAGGCCAGTCGTGGCGGAGGGGCCAAGTGTATGAATGTATCGAGACTAGTAGTGGGTTCGACCCCCACTCTAGAAAATGACATTTCTTCGCTCTGAAGTTGAGGCAAATTGTGGCGTTAAGTTCCGCCAATCAACACGCAATGTCTTCTGAATTCGGCAGAGAGTGGGGAACGGAGTGTCTTGACGCTAGGTTCCCTCTGACTTCCCTGCTGTGTACGGAATACAGCGTGAAGCTGATTTTTAAAATAATTATTGTTATCTATCGACAAAAAATAGTACGAATGTATTTATCAAATAGGTAAATAATGTCATTGTGGAATCTTAGTATGTTTTAGAATTTGTAAATGATTATGCAGTAAGTCTTCAATAATTTCATAAAAATAAACAAGCAAATCTTCTCGTCATTGGAGTGGGAGCAGTTCGTGCCTGGAATAAATTTCTTCAAAGGGATCGTTTTCAATTTCATGGCTCAATCTTCGGGATCTCTGTGAGAATATGTAAAAGGGCATTTGTCGGTGTCAACACAATGTAATGAGCCCGTTCCGCATTAGCTACGTGCCTGTGGACGAAATATTAACATTATTTTCATAACTTACAAGCTTCCTATAGATACATGCTTAAATGACGCCCAACTTTACACAAGACACGTGCCTAGCGCAGTGTAGTATCTTTTTATAAATAAAGTAAATGGGAATGCCGTTTACTTTAAAAACTAATGTCAATACGTTTATTTAAAGTTATATCTATACGTCAATCATTATAAAAGTATACAATGAAGTTCGACTTGCTACAGAAACAAAATTAATTTTAAAACATAAAATATACAAATACTTAAAAGTTTGAAAAAAAATTTACAACCTTGTAATATCGTTGCTTTAATAAAATCTTGTTATTTTTCCGGTAAAGGCTTTGGTATAGGTCGGTGTGTTTTAATTATACCTAGGGCTTTATCTTAATGAGCCCGGTGATTTACTTTTTAATAAGAGACAAAATGCGTTACTTTTGATTAAGAAAGGTTTTTGAAACAAAATTATACATATCTATATAATTTTTAATATAACCTAAAAAAAAGTTTAATGTTTTTTTTTAATTTAAAATTAATATAATTAGTATATTTTAATATTAAAAAAACCGGCATAGTTTTCGTTAAATATTCTGTGAAAGACATTTCACTGGTTGTTATGATAAGCCAAATTGAGAAAGATTTGTCTACCAACGCGAGTCAGTCGCAGTTTTGAGATCTTAATTACTGCCAGGGGCAGAATGCAATGTGAATGGTTACTTCAGTAGTTAAGCCTTTAGAAATAATACCATTTTAATTGACGTCTTCATTAATAAAGTAAATATTATACATAACGGCTAATTATAATTTGCTCTAAATTATATTTTTTATTAAAAAAAATATATATGAATCTATACATAAAAAAAATTTCTTCTTTCTTTCAGTTTCTCGTTATATCCCGCATGCAGCATGGTAGGCAGAAAGAGTCTAATAAGACACCCCGCTTCCCATTTTAAACACGATTTTCGAGGCATTGCGTGTAAAATGGTCGGAGCTGAACTCCGCGCTTTGCCTCAGCACCAGAGCTCAAGAAATTAAAATATTTAATTAAATATTTAATTTCCTCAAGTGGGAATCGAACCTATACCCAGTCGCATTTACAGTTTCACGCTTGTACCATGACTGACCTCACAAGCCAAAAAATAATTAAATACATATTAATTATGCATAGCATCTATAACATAGTAAACATCATAGTTACAAGATAGCAAAAGCTTATGAAACGATTATGTAGTTGATTTAAAATATTAACGAGTTCTGGGAGTAGAGACGGTATCTTGAGACCCACCTCTGTTCGAACCCAGCTTACTTTCGTTATTATTCGTGCTTTATATATTTATACAACATATAATAAATTTGCTATTTGGACATGGAGGTTCATAAGAAAAAAATATAATTCGGGAATTTGTAATTGTAATGGAACTAAACGTGATTTTTAAATTTTTTGTGTAAAGGGCGTTTATGGACACTAATTTCAGAAACGGCTAAGTCACTACTGTATTTTGGTCAACTTCCCATTAGTATTTAATGTTAATTTAATTTCAATTAGTTCATAAATAAAAAATGTTACATCCATTTAATTAATTTCTTTTGATATAATTCTAATAGCTTTTAAAAAAAAAAACGTACAGTTAACGCGACAAGTTGGTGATTCGTTTCTCACTCGAGCGGGTCGCTAGTAATAAATAACTAATCTATTTATGCATTATATAAGTTTAAATCTCAAAAAAAATTTTTTACAACATTTTAGGCGTATTCAAAATTTGTGATTCGAAATGTGGCAATCTTCTTTCCTTTGACATTGCAGTTACGGTTATTGTGCATTGTTTCAGCTGAACGTACTGCCATTGGAGTAATAACGTTTGTTCAAGAAATTCAAACGTGAAACTATTGCTTGAAAGGAGTGCGGTGCGGTGTGGCAGACTCGTAAACGTCGACTACAATATTGTGCCGAGTAACTTATCAAAATATTTGCATAAATACTGTGTCGTAATTCCAACAAGAATTTAGCTTATTTGGTAATTGCACCTTTTTGTTAAATTTTGATATAAAAAAAATATTGTTCATTAAAAATATAGAACATATTTAAACAACTTTTATTTCACGTTTTTATGAGTTTTGCAGAGATCATCTAAAAATTTACTCTTTCTTCACTTTTAGCTAACGATCCCAGGGCCCTTTTGAGAACAAAATTATGAGAACTATTAGTCTAATATGTTGTTAACACAGTATACGTACTCAATAACTCCAGTCGGAGCCCAGCTCCACCACTCAACAGGTAATACCTTGAAAATTTGAGCAAACGGGAAACCGTGTCTTAACCGTAAGTTTGATTTTTTTTTCTATTTTAAATTAATATAATAAATATATTTATTATTTAAAAAAAACAACATAGTTTTCGTTAAATATTTTGTGAAAGACATTTCACTGGTTGTTATGATAAGCCAAATTGAGAAAGATTTGTCTACCAACGCGAGTCAGTCGCAGTTTTGAGATCTTAATTACTGCCAGGGGCAGAATGCAATGTGAATGGTTACTTCACTAGTTAAGCCTTTAGAAATAATACCATTTTAATTGACGCCTTCATTAATAATGTAAATATTGTACATCGTTATGTAGCCGTTGCTAATTAAAATTTGCTCTAAATTAGATTTTTGATTAAAAAAATACATAATATTAAAAAGTATTTTCCTTCTTTTTTCCAGTTTCTGTCAACCCTGTTATAAGCGGAATATAACGTGAAGCTGAAAAAATAAAGAAAAAAATGAGTTGCAACCCACAGCCATATTGACCATTGTACAGGTAATAACTGCCCGAAAATGCGCACGCGCAACCTTAATATTTTAAACTGTTTGCGTGAAAAATATAAAACGATTAAACATTACCACGCAAAGAAGAGAACTTCAAAACGTAATAATAAAGTGAAATAGATTTATGTAAAGTATTAATTTTGTGATATACTACGCCATTCTAGGAATTAATATTTTGACTTTAATGTTTATGTAATAGGTTAATCGAAGGTTTTAGGATATAACGAAGGTCATGGGAACGGGAATCAGAAATGAAATAAGCTTTGAGGAATGAATGTCACAGTGAAAAGGCCCTTGTTGATGAAGTCGTGTTCGACACAGTGGCAGGGGGAGGGGGTGAGGATTGCGACCCTTTTGATTACACAATGTTGGCTTTTCATCCCTTGTG
>HE671697.1:124740-141527 GCA_000313835.2 Heliconius melpomene melpomene
GTATTTACATTTTCATACATTACTGAATTTGAATTATGCTTATATTTGACTCGTTTTAATTAAAATATAGTGGGTTTTTATCGAAGCGGTGAATATTGTGAGCTTTTGTGTAAATTGAAGATTGAAACGTTCCTTGGCTTTAAGTTACGTATCTTTTCAGATTTATATTTGCAAACATATAACTATATTTATTTTAACTTCGCGCTGTATCCAACAAACATCAAAGTAGCCAGAGGGAATATAGTATTAAGATATTTCGAGGCTAGTTATGGCGCAGCGACACAAAGTGTGACTGCCAACCAACTGCTTGTGGGTTCGATCCCCACTCGAGGAAATGAAATATTTATTTAAAATTTATAATTCCATTTTATCGCTATGGTGATATGGCAATGGGCGGCGTTGAGTTCCGCCACTCAACACGCAATGTCTCCTTTATTTTCCTCACTCTGGTAACGAGGCAAAACGCGGCGTTGAGTTCAGCCACTTAACACGCAATACCTCGAGAATTTGGAGGAAGATGGTAAACGAACGAAGTGTCTTAATGAGAACGGAGTGCCTTAACACTAGGTTCCCAGGTTTCGTATGCCTACCTTGCACTTGTTGGGACAGTTTGAAGCAGTATATATAATAAAATATCCTAAATATATACATACAATACACATGACTGGACTATATTGGAATGAAATTACTTTACGACTCTTAAAAGGAAAACAACAACGCGGGTATCACCTGAAATAGTGAGGGTCGTTTGGTTGGAAGTTTTTGCGATGCGGTGACGGTGGGTCACATAACGAGCACCTGTGCCATCATCTACATAATATGGATAAGTCGCTGAACTTAACTTTGCTGGATACTTTTTGAAATATACTGTGGAATTCGTCAGTTAAGTTAAATGGAGACAGTAATGCTTATTATCATTTTCTTTCAGCTTCATGCTGTTACCTGTATGTACCACAAGATACTATTAGTATATTCTCGAAGAAATGAAAATATTTATTTTTCCTCTCGTGGGAATCGAACTCACAACCTGTCGCGATTACAGTCACGACTGGCCTCATCTTATCATTCTATGTTAAAATAAAATTGTGATACTTAAAAGTAGTTTTTAAAAGAAAATGGTTTTACATTGTGATCAAACTAGCAAACATTCGCATAAAGCTGTGCCTGGAGAGTAATAAAACTTTAACGCGCACAGCGATACGTAATATAATAAACGTAGGGAGAGAATGATGTGAATACATGAATTCATAACTGAAATAATATACTATACAAATAATTTTGTTAAGATTTTTCTATTTTACTTAGCTTCAGGCTAGGCTTAGGCAGGGGGGAACTTGTTAAGACACTCCGTTCCGCCAAATTCTGGGACTCAACGCCGCGTTTACAATCACACACGACATTACAGACACACAGTCAGTCACGTGCCCTTGCGCCACGACTGGCCTCAATCCTTATCTAATCTTATACGGAAATACTAAGCAGGTATATTCTACACAAATATTTATGTTATGTTATTTTTTATTAAATACAATCGTCGCGAAGGAAAATAAAAGCTTTGACAAATACGAATCAAAATTCGTGCAAATATTTGTGAGTTGATTGCCTTTGTTTATAGAGCCGTTACTAAAAAAGTTTACTGTAACAAATGTTCACAGCTTTTTTATCTATGGGACAGGAAATGTATATAAATAAAATCTTTATCGTTTACTTATATCTCTTATCGTATAACATTGATTCTAAAAATTTTTTTCGGTTGTCTGTTATAGTGGCGAAATAATGGTACTAGCAATAAATTATGTTCAAATATTTTTTTAGCTTGTTTAACTTTATGTTAAGACACTCCGCTCTCCACTTTCCATTGAATTCTGGAGGCATTACACGTCCTACGTAACACATAAACACATTTCACAGCTATAAACAATAGTCGTTTAATGCGTCATTACCAATTAAAAGCTCTGTAGTGAATCCTAATGTTTTTTCTCGTTGTAAATGGTTTTAAAAAGGCCATTGTGGTTCGTAATTAGGGTGGTTGTTGAACGGTCGTAGGTAGTAATTACTGGGTAGCAAGTCGCGGTCTCGCCGCTGACGTTACGCGACTAACCGCTAAGATTGATTACGCACCCGATGTAACAGCAACGAATGAGAAAATGTGAATTAAAAAATGTTCCATATGAATAGATACGTCTTTATTGTTTTTTTTTTATAAAATTAATCGACGTAAGTAGTATACTTGTAGGCATGAACTTAAATAAAATGTAAATTGTAGGAAATAATTGTTTTATTATTTGGAAGTAAAGAAAATTTAAAAATAATAAGTGAAATTATTGTTACTTATTTATCTATTTACTAGATTTTTTTAGCTTTTGTCCAGTTTATTAAGTAATTATATTGTATTGTTATTTTTTCTTGGGTGGCAACGACTTTAGAAATAATAGATTTTAAATAGTAAACAGATATTAAAAAATCAGTTAAAAATTTTAAAATATACACTAAATATACATTTAATATGAGACTGCAGGTATAAAATTTGTAAGAAAATAAAAGTTTTAGAGTTCGTTGGGGGATTGCTGTCAACTATAGAAATAAAATTACAATTAATAAGTATTTTATTATTTATATTTTTCTTGTACTATCCTTAATAAGTATATTTTTGCTCCAAAATCTTATCTAAAATATAAATTGATATGTGCGTTGCTGTGCAAAATTTTTAAATATACATTTTTACTTATATATATTATGTAAATTTAAACTTTTCACTCATCAAAATGACTTTTTGATTAATATATTTTATAAATAAGTGTATGTACTTGGAATGTATTCTTTTTAAATGTTAGTAAAATTACACTGATATATTTCATTTATTAGGTAAATAAGTACATATTATTATAGTTATATGTATTTAAAATTTTGAAGAATAATAATAATTTTTGTATTCGAATAAATTTATTTAACAAAATAATCATTTTATTATTAAACCCTATGGTTTCATCATTATTTAAACTAGTTTAACTAGTTTTGTATAGTCTATCTATATACGAATGTTGTGTGTTGTGACAAAATGTATTCATAGATATGCTCTTTAAGCAAATAAAGTACAATGTTGTCAGTGTGGCTAGTCACCAACCTGTGATTGTGACTGTGAATGCGACAGTGGGTTTAGTTTTCACTCGGAGAAATTAAATATTTTCATTTCTTCGCTCTGGTGTCGACGCAACAGCGCGGCGTTGAGCCCCGTCACTCAAAACGCATTGCCCCCAGAATTAGGCGTACAGTGCGGAACGAAGTGTTTGCGGAATACAGGATGAAGCTAAAAAAAAGAAAAAAGTAAAATATTAAAATAGAAATACAAAAAAAAAGTATTGAAGATTTTACGTATACAAATGTTACCAGGAGAACACAGTGACAAATTATAAAATAGTATTAGCATACAACATACGAGTTCACAGTACGTAAAGTTTAATTAAAGAAGTCATTGACTTAGTTATATCATATTATATTCTTACACTTAGGTACATACCATGTGTATTCGTGTAGCAGTCGTCAAATACATCTTGATAACTACAATAAAATTTATTCTGTAAAATTATTTACCAAATTAAATGCAGTAAGTTGCTTACTGTTATAAGTATCACGCTTTTAATTTCTGTCAATGATAAATAAAGTAAATAATTCTATGAAATATATAATAAAAAAACAAATTATCTATGTGCTTGATCGGTATAACATTTTTCATAAAAGAATAGATCATAGTAGAAAATATGTTAAAAAAAACTTAATAAGAGATATCATCGGCATAACTCTAAATCGCTGTTTTGCATTGAACATATTGCATCTGGTGCCGCCAAAAACAGCTTCCCTGAAGCACAGGCACAAAGTTGGTACACTTTCGTCCCTCTTGTATATTTTTGTGGGCTTTCTGTCACTACTGCTTCTTTTAGATTTTGAAGGATGATATTAGGGGCGTCAATTTTTATCTGTAATTATATTAAAAATACTGAAAGATACTTATAATATTTAGGAAATTAGATTTAAAATATATTTCAAATGACAAATCCGTTTGCCAAGATGCCACATCACGTTTACATGTTAAAAACGTATCATGTAAAGGTGATATGATATAAATGGTAGCATAAGCTTACCCCTCCAACAATAGAATTTAGCTTAATGTTGCTATGCGATGTTACGTCAATGCTGCCCGCTCTACTTTCCAAAAATATAGACTGTGGTGCCCTCAAATCCAATCGTCTTGTCAGAGATTCTAATCTGCAAATGTAATATTTAAATCAATTTACATAAAGAGTAAGTTCATATCTAATTATATACGTTAAATATATGTATGTCTATTAATAAAGTAGTAAAGTAATTATATTTTAGATAAAAATGTAGATACAATAACTTACTGTAAGTCGGAGCCAGGAGGTGCACGCACAACCGGTGTTTGGATAGAACTCTTTACGTTTAGACCCCCTACACCGTCCACCGCCAAGGCTTCTGCATATATTCGTACTTCTTCGCGTGATGCGTAAAACACATCCTTTCCTTTGGCATCACGCACCTCGAACACTCGCCCGCTACATTCTACGCTATCTCTTTCTGCAAAAAAAATATGTAAGTAAATTAAATATTAATCACTTGATTCTTAATTTATAATAGAGAAATTTAGAAGTAATTTTTTAATTTTATATAGGTTAGTTAGGTTGTATTTTACTTATTATAATTTTTCGTAAACATGATGCTTAAATAACAGTGAATAATGATGGTGAATTAGAAATATACTAACTTAAAATAAACTTTGCTTGTTCTAAGAGGTCTGGTTCCGAAACAAGCACAGTAAAGTTACGGTAAGAGTTTAAGGTGACAGCCTGACTAGGTTGTGAAGATATTGTTGACGCAATCAGTCTGTCCACGACCCACGCTTGTCCTTCTAGTCGAATGCCATCTTTTATTATAGTTATAGGACCAATTCCTTTCTGTAATATAGTCAAATATAAAATATTATACGATTTTCTAGAAAATAGATAAAAAAAAAGAAAAATAAGACTTGAAATTAGATAAACAAAGAAAGCACTTACATACGTTAGATGCAATATGCTGATGACCCATAGCGTCAGTGCTATATTTAAAAATACTAGTAGCATTAAAAATAACACTATCCCATAAAGACTATTTCGTCTCCAACCCTTAGTTATCCTTTCAGGCAAACAAGCTGCTGTATTTGTAGAATTTGTTTGAATATCTCGAGGTACTGAATCCCCTGTGGGAGTGCATTCCCATCCCCGTACGCCTTCGTTAGTGGTATCTTCGACTCTCATTATGTGTTTTTTTTTAATATGTAGTGGATCAGTTATTAATATTTTATACTGTAACAAGAAATAAACTACTTTAGAGAATCGCTATGAAATTATGACATAAAAATAAAAAAAAAACCTGTCTTAAAGAATATTTTTTCCATAACAAAAAAGTGACCCAATTCTTGAGATCGGTAAAACTACGAGTAATGTAAATGCACACTGTGCACAAATTACATTGTGACTGACATTGGTCAAACAAAGAAAAGCATCGGTGTTAGGGTGAAGAAACACAATTTCGAAATTAAAATGGGCATGGGTCACCTGTAGAGTCAGCTGTCATAAGCCCAGCCATTACGTCAGGTTTGAAATGTCCCAAATCCTCGCTGAAACTCGCTAGAATAATTAATGAGGCTATTGAAATACAAAAACATTCTAATTTCAATAGAGATGACGTTTGGCAACTTTCTACCGCCTGGGACCCATCTCATCAGAGGGCAAGATACAGGCAGCTTATTATGCAAGAACCCAGTCAATTAAGAAATCGTGAGTGGTAGTTTGATATAATAATTGTGTCAACTGACGGACGGATCTTTCTCTCAGTCTACCTGTGACCACGGACTACTCTAAAGTGTTTAAAACATCGGATTTCCAAAAAATGAATAATACTAAATATACTCGATTAATTCAGTTAAAGAGTTTCATTTTAAATGCTATGGAAGGAAAATAGATATTTTGCTACAGAGAAACTCAGGAAAATCGAATATTAAAGTATTGCAGCTTCCAATACGAGACCGGAAACTGTATCAAATATAATATTATACGAGTATGTCAGGACTTAGGTGATGAAAGAAGTCTAAAAAGTGTCTTATTTACATTGAACCTGTAACTGTAGGTGTACTAGAAATAAACACTAATCATATATTGTGTAGGACACTAAATAAGCAGACTAGATTTTTTATCGCCTTAATCGCCATTAAGTCCTTGTTATGTTAACTAAAGTCTGTGGCGCATAATTACTCAATTAAAAAAAAAAAAACCTGTAAAAACTCAAAGTGCATAGTTCTCATTTTTTGGATGGTATATTATATAATTTATATATTTATTTCAACATACATATTTATTAATGTTATATTAAATTAATGGATAATTGAAATATTAACTAGGAACAAGTCTAGTTAGTATGAACTAAATTTGGTGTATTATTATTATATATTCTTTATAAAATGTTAAGATATAGAACAATCGTAAAAACTAATTTGTAGCGCGATGTTAATGAACACCACAGTAACGAAAAGCGACTAATGAACTTGTAACGTCGGGCTCTCGAAAAACGAACTTAAGTAGTCTGACTACTGGTAATTGTGTCATTGCTCTACGGAACAAAAGTATTTAACGGTTGTTAACACACGCTTTGTGTTTGTTTATTATATATATATACCAATACAGTATAGTAGATAAACATCTAATTTGTATTGGGATTAAAAAAATAACAATATATTTGTGTAAAAAAAAGAATGGTTTTGACTAACGAATAATATATGTATATCAGTATTTTATGTACATCTCTATCCTGTCTACACCTCTATCCTGTCTGCGCCCTACACTAAATTTACAATATATATACCTAAAGTAATAAAACTAAGATAATTTGTATTGTAATTGTAAACGGGTTTTAAAGTTTATTTTACAATATCCTGGTTACCTATATGGTAGGCATTGCGGGGTCTGTCACTGCCTTTGTCGTTGAAGCTTTTCACATCAATACAAAGGCTGGCACTTCAAAGTGGATATAGCTATAGATTTAGGTTAAAGTAGAATATACTATTGTTTAATAATTTTAGATGTAATACATATACATAAGTCTACTTACTGCGTGTGAAATTATAATGAGAAATCTGCAACAGGTATTTGAAATTTAATAACAACTTTTAATGTATATTTAGAGCATAGAATATATTAATAAAATATTAAAAATCTAATTAAACGTGTTAAGCAAATCTTATGAATTACTAAAATTATAAACAAGCTTTTGTTAACAGTGCAAGCGGCTGCACCGGCCGAGTGATGCGACTAAGACTAGACAAGTTCATAGGTGCTAGAAACAACACTCAAAATATCTAGCGCGAAGCGAACTAAGGCGAGCGTGCTCTAGAATATAATATCAGGCGGCAGAGTGGCCTGAGCGACTCCCGCGCGGGGCGCCCTCAGCGTTGCGCTCTTGGCCCCAGTAATAGACGATATAGTGCGAAAATAGAACCAGAACGGATATCGCCGAGCTTTCCACATAAATAAAATACCAACGTTCGCTGCATTCCTGCCTTTTCAGTTTTTGTTTTATGAATTGCCGAGCCCCAATCGATTTGAGGGCGATGTTTAAAAATAAAACGAGTTCAGATTATCAGACGGTAATAGTCAATGAAACTAGGTAAATTGGCGGTGGCCTATATTCATCGAATAGTAGACGTATCGTAGTATAATGACATACCATCCACGAAACACGGGAACACTAATTGTTGTAGATTATTTAAAGTTTATACTTTATGCACTTTAGCAAAGTTGTTTTTAAATCACTGAAGAATTTTTTCACTCAAATTTATAGTGACTTCACGCCACCAAATTCATCACGAGACTGAAAGCGGCGTGCGCCAGCGTCGGCGATCCCGAATCTGCCTTGTTTTGAAGTGCTGCATTTTTAATCAGGTGCTGTCTCGTGCGGGACATAACTCGGATGTGCTCCAGATACAGCTGAGCCCTTCTATATTATGAATTTCAGTTAGCGGTGTCATTAATGGGTACCTCTGTAATTTAGTTTATAATTTAGTTGTCTCTTTAATTTAAATGATCCACTTACATGTTTATAGTTGAAGAGGTAGGAGAGGAGGAAGAGTCAATTTAAAAAAAAAAACTTTTTAAGTAAATAAAATTTCACTTATTTTATTACAATCAGAGATTAATAAAAATATTTCAACACACGGTATTTGAAACGTAAACTTTGACTAAAGTTGAAAACAAAAGGTCTCGTCTCCATCTGTATATCTTTGTCATTGTTGACCCGACTGTCACACAGTCTTAAATTAGAGATAAACTTTTGCAAAGTTTTCGTTTATATGTGAAAGTTATGTTAGTTCTGATTTTACTTTGATATGGTAAATTGAAGTATTTTTTTTACTTTTTATATAATTTTTCAAGTAGGTTATCTAACTCTACTTTAATGAAATAATGGTGTCCTAACTATTATATATATTTTTTAAATATTACATTTAACAAACCGTATGCATATGAGTTTATTATTATTTATCACCGGTTGACAGACAGCATGAACAAACTAATATCACCACAACACGGGATGGCTCTTGCGTCGTCTTTATGAATGAATAATGTGGTTATTTCGAGCTTGTACGTTACAACGGAGTGTTTTGCATATATCAATTTATTATCTGTTGACAACTTTTTTGTTCTCTTTATAAATGTTAATAAAGATATGCATATAAAGCCATCTATCTATTTGTGATAAATATTACACTATTCATTTTTAAACTTCGCTTATATCATACGGATGATATAAGTATTGCTTACCTGGTATAATCGAAGTGTAATAATATTGACATATTAATAATATAGTTTTTGTATTAGTCTTGATAAATATAGATTTATTTTACTTACTAAGGCCAATTGAATGACTATACAAGCAAACGTTCATAGGAGTTGTTTTATAGTTACCTCCGAATCGGTCGAATACCGTGTCGGTTAATGAATTTTATTTTAACTATTATTAACGAAAATGTAAGTGCCAGACCATTAAAAAAATTGTTATTATATATTTTTTTCTTACAAGCAAACATTTTTATTAAGAGCCCGAGTTTAACTGAAATCTATTATATTTTTCCGACGGACTAGAATAAGAATATTTTTATAGTCTCGGTTGCCAAACATTTGAACATGTCGGATAGAGTTGAAAGATAAAAACTTTTTTTGTGAGTTCATGAAGGGCAATGAAATCATATTGGATGTGACGGAATGTTCTATCGAAAGTTTTATTGGGCTGATAAATGTGGGCCTCGAGGGCTGCACGCGGGCGATTTTGATATGGGTGATATCGTCCAATTGATGAATTCTATATATGATAAAACCAAAAGTAATTAAAATGATATAGTAATAAGAATCAATATTAGCGTCAATAACTGAAGCTTCAGAATGATGATAGCGCATAGTGTAGAAGAATTTCACTTGCAAAAATAAAATGTAAGCGACAGAGTTTGACGTGATTACATGAACAAGTGCTCAGCTGTGATTCTCGTTTAATTCAGACACTGTTGCCACTCGATCCTGTTTTAGGAAACAATCCCCTTGATCCCAGCGTGATGCTGCATAATGTCGTCCGTGCCGCCAGACCTCCCACTAAACCTATCAATTTAAGAAAATTCTTTCGAAAGGGAAATATTTTGCTGCCGGATTTTATCAAGATACTTTTTAGAATAAAAATTGTGATTCATATTAAGCGTATACATGTATAATTATACAAAAATTAAGGATAACTTAATTATATATAAAATGCATTCAATTATAAAATGTAATGATATTTTAAGTAACTGCGAACAAACCGCAAAAATGGCGCGTCCCAAGCAAAAGTTTGCCATCATACCTGCGTCACTTTAAAATTGAAAAACTTTCGCAATGCCTTTCTTATGGAAATAGTTCGCGTTTACGTTTGAGTGAGTTGTCATTGTGGGGATTCAGTGCTGCAGTTTCATTGTAATAATACTTTATACGACTAATGGGAAATATTTAAAAGCACTTTTCTGTATAAACTGTTTTAGAAGTTATCAAGCTTTTTTTCTTATTAACAGTTACTTTTACTGAGTGAGTTCCGTCATGACTTTCAGTATTTTAGTGAATTATTTTGTAATTAAATCCAAAATGAAGTAACGTAACAGCTCATAAATTAATATATTTGTTTATTGTTAAATATATTCATTAAAAATAGTTTATTAAACTCACTGCTTATACATTTATTAGGCGAATTTAAAAATCAACATCAATTAGCCTTATTGAGAAGTTGCTATAAAGTACAGATAATTTTTAGGACAATGAAAAGCACGGCGCGATAGCTTCATTGTAAATTCACATGAAATATTGATACAGTTTCGTGTAAACGTGTAACAAATGCGGTAATTTAAGCCACCTGCCAGCGGCCGCGATTCGCGCCTCGTGCCTGCTATGCACCACTTTTTACATACCTTGTATTGCTTTTTTCAATGCATCGATTATTTTTTTAATTTGCTTCAATTTGTTATTTTACTTTAAAATTTTGTTCAACAATTTATTTACTTATAATGAATCCTAATGGCAAAACCATAAGTAAATTATTCATTAAAAAGAGTCATGTATAAAAAAACATATTTTATATTATAGGGTAGTTAATAAACAAACATACATATATCCACGTGCCTGTTTCTAAAAACGTTTATTTATAAGAGCATTTATACAGACATGTTATTCTTGTGTTGATTTAGGACTATTGAGAGGGTATTAGACTGTCCATTCTTATTTTTTTTTATCTCTATGTTACACTAAAGGTTGTATAAACGTAATTCGATTTGTTATTCTTATTTATTCATGATTATCATCCAAATAATATTGGGATTAATTATTATTACTTCTTTTATAGGTGATAAATGGTAAAATAAAAATGTTATTTTACATTCAAAATATTTTTTAAATACTTGTCAGTGGAAATACGCTTTTTTCTTCAAGTTTCAGGTATTTTCAGATTAATTAATATAACGAGGTATATATTTTCATTCGATTGCTTAATATCTCCGCCTATTTGTTATTTTATACTGAACCAAATCGATGTAAGATTATACGTTGGAACTAACTGTATGTAGTTAAGAAACATAATTAAATAAATTAATGGCAGCATTATTTATTTCTTTAATTATTCGTTTATCATTTGTTAACAATATTTAGTTTATTAATAGTGCCCTCACAATCTATGATTATTGCTTAATGTGAATTTGTAATCATTATTTATTTATTGAAATGTTTATTTATTAATAATAGAAGATTATTATTTATCAACAAAATGAAAAGGTAAACTACACTTATTTTCATATCGCCGTTCAATATATTGCTTTGCCTGAGTGGGTTGTGCAGAAAAGACTCTAATAGTAATAGCGCAATCATCTAATGAATACTTCCGGGCAGATAAGCTTCGATTAAATGGTTTCTTTATTACCAAAGGAAAGGCGCGTTCCCTTTACGTTCACATAGAGATATCAGTTAGATATGGCAACATAGATGCTCAACATACAACGTTGCCATATAAAAAAAATATTAACCTAAACCTAGAAAAAATAATTTCTTCCTTTATCAACTTAGCACTAAATATAATTAACTATTTTTGAATGATAAATCAAAAACGGAGAAATGAACGTAATTGTCGGTGTTCTACATTTAAATATCAATTACATTTATAAATTATTTCCGTTATAAAGACAGCGTGGCTCGGTTAGATTTCAAGATAAGTGTTGTTATATGTGTGTGTTCGTCCCGCTTCGCAATTTATCGCCTGCATATCCTTTCAGCTGGTAGATAATGACCGCAGTAAAACGTTTAAGCACGGAATAACTGGTGCTGGGGGCCGTTATTACAATATTATGAATAGCTCGCTCCGTGGCGGCGCTCGGCGTCTCGCTTCTCGTTCTTTTGTGCGTTCTTTGTACAGCCTACTGTGTTGGAACTTCCAATTACTGAAAAAGACTTAAAATTTACGACGCAATCGAGTAGCGGAATGAATTTGTGTTAATTGAAAACGTATACAGTTGGTGTTCAATAATGTTAGCGTTCATATAAACATTTCACGTCAAAATAAGAATTTAAATAATTATAAAATTATTTCTATAAAAACATACATTATATTCAAAGTATAAGCATAAATGTCATATTATATACAACTAGGTCTATGTTAACGGTATTGCGAGCAAGAGCTAAGCAGAGGCTATAACAAAGAATATACATACCGAACATATACCGTTCCTTTAAAACAGGGGTTGGTTGCCCGCCCTCGCTGAAGGATACAAGCAGGCTTTGCTCCGGGCGGCTAGTAATTAGCAACGCTTTCCTTCCGTTCTCGCCGACTCGCACTGCGCGCCGCCCTTACAACTACTGCTCTACGCTTCTTGCTTTCTTATAGCGTGACATCGTTTCGTTATGTACAAAAAATATTGCCGTCGCGGCGTCTTTTTCCCAAACAAAGGAGTATTTTACAAAAGAACGTCATTGTGAAAATGTGCTCATTAAGTTATCTTTATATAAATTTTTTGCAGGACAGAAAAATTTACAAGATTTCATATGTGATACAATGTATCCGTCATTATGACGCCCATCAAATAAATTCTTAATCATATATTTCATAAAGAACCCGAGTAAATGTAATATTTTCTTACTTTGTGTAATTTAATTTAAATTATAAGATTTTTTCTTATATTCGTTCAAATCGGTGCGGCACTTCGGATTCCCCATAATCCGTTCAATTTTGAACTGCCGAGCAGCGCACGGGTCGCAGTAATCACGGCGGTTCCAAGTGGATTTCCCCTACACTAGCTTCGAGGACTTCAACTGCTGGCTATTACTCGAAGATAAAGCATGATTATGTTTTTCCAATGAGATTTTATATATGAGAGGGTTCTATTTTAATTGATTAAAGAAATATTTAATTTAGTCTTTAGATCGCGTAAATTTCACTACGTTAAATCTAATACTTGACATAGTGTGTGAATGTGTTGCCCATTTAAAAAAAAACCTCATTACAGGCAACTGCGGCGCGGACGAGTGCCGTCTTTGAAGGCCTGCGCCGCTACTGCGGTATTATTCCAGATTATACCGGCTTCCATACAAATGAAATCTAGCTTAAACCACTGCAATTTCGGAACGAGAAAATAAGGCTCAAAAGTTGTTTTACTACACTCACACTTTCTAGTACGTAAGTCTTTTCGAATTGAGAGCTGTTAAGCTCAGCTTTCTTTACATTTAATTTTGTTGAATTAAAGAATAGATTGATCGTTTTGTTTAAGTGTATTTGGTATGTCTAAAATGCAATTAATACGGCTGAGGCGAGTCGTGTTTCAAGGGCACAAGTGTGTGACTTTAAATGGGACTGGCTGTGGGTTCAATTTCTGATTTCATTTCTTCATTCTCGTGCGGAGGCAAAGCGCGGTCGTTGGTTCTGCCACTCAACACGCATTCGCCTTCGGAATTCGGCGGAAAGTGGAGAACGGAGTGTCTTAACAATAGGTTCCCTTTGCCTACCCTGCTGAGTTCAGGATACAGCGTGAAGCCGGTTTTTTTTAGCTATTTTGTATAGGGCAAAGCAATCAATTTTCCCTCCATTACATACAAATCAACATTTATTGATGATGAAGTTGTTTGAAGACCAGGTACCTACCAATTGTGGAAAATTTATTCGTATTTAAATTTTGGGTGTCAAAGTTGTTGGTGGTGGTGTGAGTCTAAAAAACTATAGTATAATACGAATAATAATTATAACAACTGAGATATATTGCATAGTTTGGTCATTGTCAAAATAGTAGTATAGAGGTAACACAATAGTCATTATATATTTAGTTTCTATCTCCTCAGAGACTACGTTTGTGGTTCCTACCATTAGTACGATTGAGTACTCGCCTATATAATGCCCTGTGAATTTGAACCTCATTTGAGTATTTATCCAAGAGCCAATGGTTCCAATAGATAATGTGATTACAGTATATTTTGCAGGAAAAGGGGAAACTAAGTTTAACTTAGTTTTTTACAACTGTGACTGTGAATTTAATATTTTTTTTAACTTTACGTTGTATCCAGCACATATTTGGCAGATGGAACCTGGGAACCGTTCCCTATTAAGACATTTCTTTTCCTCACTTTCTGCCGATTTCTTGAGGCGTGTTGAGTGGCGGAACTCAACGCCGCGCTTTTGCCTCGTTACCACACTTAAGAAATAAAAATATTACATATTTCATTCCCCCGACTGAGAAAACAACCCACAACCGTCCCATTTACACGCTCAAACTTGGACTGGTTTATACAATAAAGATATATCCAGTTCAAACGTAAAGGTGAAATATCGACGTGTTGTTAGCGGTAGCTCAGACTCGTATGGATGCAGATGAGCTATTTGTCTTGCCTGATTGCTCAGGGTTGATTAAACCTGAAAACATTTAGACATTCTGCGAAGATTCCGTGTTATACAACATTTAATGGCAAAACTCAAACTATTTTTACGACATTTCTATGTATTTACATAACGTCACCTCCATTGAATAAATATAATATTAATATTTATTTTTTGACATTTCATATTTATGTAACGTCATCTTTATTAAATAAATATTATTAAATTAATATTTGGTTTTGGTTGTATTTTTAAATCTGGCAAGGATGGGCATTACATAGTGATTAGGACAGATAAATGACGGACATTACTTGTAATGAATGTTTAGGTGGTCGTAATCGTATCGCGTAAAGTGTCGGCGCCATTACTTCACAGCTGCTGTTGCCGAGATATTGCTTCAAGCACCGTTTGCGACTTCCGCGGTGATTTATTCGCTTGTAGTTTTTTTTTTATAATTTTGCTATATAAACAATTAAGGACTAAAACAATTTGTTATTCGGGCTTTATAAAAATATCGAATTGAAGTTTATTAAAAAAAAATGTACACTCGTTTGTTAGCTACGCAAAGCAGAGAGGTAAGTCGAAACGTGAAAGCAGTTACCATTTAATAGGTGTGTCGATGGAGGAGTCACAATTTCCTGCACTTAACAACATAGGAAGTAATTTTGATGACTCATCAAACGACGGACACCGATTGAGGTCGTCTGTGGTACGTCTATCACTTTTATATGTAAATCTATTTTTGAATGGTTTAAGTTTCTTTTAAATTATCGTAAAATTAAATAAAATTAAATCAAGCTTCAATCTGTTTCTCGCGCTCAGGAACGTGGGCAACGAGAAGACAGTGTTAAGACACTTCGTTTCTCATTTCTCGCCAAATTCTGAAGGCATTCCGTGTTAAGTGGCAGAACTCATCGCTGCGCTTTGCCTCGACACCAGAGAGAAGAGAAATGACAATTTAAATTTAAATAAATATTTCATTTCCTCGAATGGAGACCGAACCTACAATCAGTCGCGTTTAGTCACACACTTGGGCCCCTGAGCAACGACTCAATAAAATTAAATGTAAAGAAAAATTTCATAAGTAAAATTAGTGTGTAAGTAGGCGGAAACGTCCTAATCGCTGGTTGATTCCCGCCGGAGAGATGCAGCCGTTCGTCATCAAAGTTTGGGAATTGTGACCATCTGCCGCGCCGCGTCGCTCTCAGATTACTATGGAGAACTTCGTTTAATCGTTTTATTAATACGCCACAAATCGCTTACCCACCATCTTTTTTTAACCTGATTATATTTTATAAGAATATTTATTTGCTTGTATAGATAGATTTAAATTTTGATTTAAGTTTTACTTATTAACTTTATTGGAATATAAAGTTATAAAACGTATAAGTTTATAAAACGTATATAATATAGTTTTTGTTAATTAATTAAATTATTAATAGTTTATCAAAATATTTTTTTTTATTTTGAATGAAATAAAATTAATATAGGTATAAGATAAAATCAGTAAAACATTTCTGAATGCTTAGTACTTGTAAACCTAGCTATGCAAAATTATTGGCAAACAAACGTTAAATATTCCAAAGGAGTCCATAGCAGGTGGCAGCGCGAACTCCTTCAGGTATCCTCACCGCCCACTTATTAGAGGTCGTAAATAACAAGTATTAAAAGCCTTGTTTTATTTACAAATAGGTACTACGTGTTTGACTTAGTTTAGTTCCATAAATCATTTCTAAATATGAAAGTTCGTTGTATTTATAGATGTAAGGATCTACAAAGGTATAAGTACAGAACTTAAAAACTATTTTTTTCATACTATTTGCCAATTTGTTTATTTCCTGTCAGTAAATATGTATACTAATGAAACAACGGTGACAGAGGGCTAGCCATAAATACCTCTACATTTAATCGTCGGGTATGTTCATTTATGCATAGCTTCTTCTTCTTCTTCCTGGCATTAATCCCGGCTATTACCAGGGTCTGCCTTCCTACTTAACCTACTCCACTTTGCACGATCTTTTGCATCCTCGGTGGTTAGACCATTGGCTCTCATGTCCTGCATCACGACATCCAACCAGCGCTTCCTTGGGCGTCCAGGAGGTCGCGCCCCAGGAACTAGTATAGCAAGGCACTTGCGTCCGACATAGTTCTTAGGCCGGCGCGTAACGTGGCCAAACCATCTCAAGCGACGCTCTTGGAGCTTATCCGCTACGTCACGGACCCCAAGACTACCTCGAATGAATGTGTTGCGTATGCGGTCAGACCGCGTTACGCCGCACATCCACCTCAGCATCTTCATTTCCGTGACGTGAAGCTCCAGAGTG
>HE671697.1:151794-162351 GCA_000313835.2 Heliconius melpomene melpomene
ATTCTTTTAAATCATATTCCCTGATTTGTTGCCATAATGTGGACTAAATCGCTTACCTCTTGTAATCAGGTTCCATAGGTTCCATATCCACATGACATATCAGTATCATAAGCGTTACGAGGGAGGAACGACTCGATTTCGCAAATGGAAACGATCTACGAATTGCGTCTTTAGTATTCATGAGGAAGGTTGAGAAGCAGTGCGACATTTGCAATTTTTGTTTCATTTAATATTCATATTAAAGAGAATGTTTCGTATGAATCTTATGGAGTGGGTGAATGCTGGTGTATGCGGTTGTATGGCGGCCATCAATCAACGCCCGGGTGGCGTGGCTCGAACTGAACATGATGAAAATGTATGTATTTATCCAATTTGTCAGTTTCTTTTTGACTTTAATATGACATGTTTAGTCGTTGGTTGTCAAAATTATATAGACTACGTACGTATGTAAATATATTTGCAGGTGCATTTGTAGCTTTTACTGAAATTGTCATTAACCTTAATTACTTAATGAATGACCATCCAAATTTTACAAATTTAACGCAATAGGTATGCGCATTTGGTGAATATAAATTGATCTAGATAGTAACGTATTATTATTATACGCTATTACATTAATTAAAATTTAGTTCATAATATTATAGAAATATAATAAATAGGGAAAGAGAAAAAATAGAGACATTGTTCTTTAGGTGGTGGAACTCAACGCTACGCTTTGGACCTGATTTAAAATGAAATTAATGTAAAAAACAACCCGTGTACAGTTAATTAGAATAACTCAAACACTCAAACGCGAAAAGACGATAATATTCTGTTATAATAATTAACATCTCACAGTATAAACGAAGGAAATAACTTACGACAGAGAGATTTTCGTAAAAAATGGCAATAATTTAAACACTGTTTCGGCTGGCTATCCATCAGCGTAAATGTCAATGTCCATAGAATAGGCACCGTGTGAAGTTCGGCGTATCGATCATTTGTAACTTAATTGTGCCTTCGAAAGTAGTTTTATATATGTATGTATATACGTATATATGGACGTTAAATATATACTGAAATATATTTACATAGTATACGATATATGTATGTTGTACTCATCGCCCAAATGAAATTTAAATCCCACATGTAACATTTAATAAGTGGAGTTAAATTCACAATGTGGCTTTATCTAACTTTGCTGTTGTTGTTTTAGAAGTTATAATGGTCCTCTTTGTGACCAGGAAGCGAGAGCTAATGTAACTGTCCATATGAGGAATGGCTGATCAGATTTTGTTTACTGGAATTTACTACTTCTGGTTACCTTTTGTGTTAAAGTATATCTGTGGGGACTATGTATCGAATAGCAAATTTTTGAGTGTTCGTCCTTATTGATATAACATCAATATACGGTATACATTATATACCTTGGTCGAATCGCCCGAATCGAAATTGGTAGAAACCCAAGATCTTGGGTACAAATATTCGGAATTCAGTAAAAAAGTAAATTTCTTGTATATATTACTAATTTATTTTAAAAACACCTTAATAATTAGAGACACTGTATGTACTTAAAAAGTTATTCCACTCTAAGAGCAGAAAATTATTTAAGAATACGTATAATAATAATAATCTAATGTAATAAAAAATATAGTTTACTTTTATTTTTTTTGCTTTATGAGACAGTTACTTACGTTACGTTAGACATGCTGTCAAACATTTTAATGGTACTACTGGCATAGTTAAGATTAAAACTTAATGTTCTTATTTAATTTTCTTATTATTATAGGGAAGTAAGATTTAAATAACTTTATCTATACAAATGACGACTATTAATATAATTAACATACGGTCATGCAAGTTCTACGCATACAAAGAAATCGTTTTAAATTAAATACAAAAATTTTATTTCAGAAAAATAAATCATAATAATATTTGAAAATAAAAATATGAGTGGATACTAAAATATATTATTGAAAATATCTATTAAACGTAAAAACATCGTAAGATATTGTAAACATTATATATTCTTTAGTAAAACGTCATTCCAACAAGAGCAAAAGGCACTTATTATGTAGCGAGAACGGAACACAAAGTGGTTGTGTTGATGGATTTTATGCAATTTTCAGTATCTATCACATCCAGCGCTCTCGAACCCGTAGGGATTAAGTTCGATCTTTTCGCAATACTTACAGGGTAAACAGCTTGAGCGCCCGCCCACCTCGCTCGAACGCGAACTACCCACTAAAATAATCCAACACAAAGGTTTCATATAAATTAAAATATAAAATACATTTTTTTCGACATTATTTATGCTTCTATAATGATACTTTCTTTTTATTTTACTTTTAAAATATAATATTTGTCAGTGCTTAAAATGTAGCTTTCATTTTGAGGATTCCTAAAAAAATCTGTAAGCCTTTTTCTCGATGAGGTATAGCATAGCGCGAAGTTTTTATTTGTTATCTAACAAGTAATATTTTTGTAGTGGGCGGAAAGTTGAGAGTGAAGTGTTTAATCTCTACTTCACTGAATTAATACTTAAGAAGATAAAAAAATATTACTACAGGAATATATAAGAATGAAATGGTGTATTTTCAAATTATAAAATCGCGAATCAAGGCAGAAATATTAATATGTAAACCTACTACCTACATATATATATATTTTGTTTCAGAGTTTGTACATGTTATACCTACTTCTAAATGAGGCAAAGTTGTTTTGTTTATCTATATAAAGAAATTGATATTTTCGATTTGTAGAGAGAACCCAATATATACGGATTCGATACACCCTTGTAAGATTTCTAACAGCACCTTGGTGCTTGACATACTTAAACTGGAATTTAATGAATGCAGAATTGATTATTTTCAGACGACATTATAGTTTGATTTATTCAAACATTGTTTAACAATTTTGTTTAAAAATGTTTACCAACAGATATCGAAATAATTAAATTAAAAAAATTCTAGCGGTGAATTTATATATTATTGAAAGTAATTTTGTACAAATGTATTTTTTCTGATGAAAGTTTTTAAATTATTTAATGCTTTAAATTGGTTCAAAAAAATGTAATACCTTGAAGTTGTCCCCGGGAATATCCCGGGATTCCTAAGGGGAATGTTGATATATATCGTTCCCTCGGTTTGTTCTAGCCCCATTGCGTTTCTATCTAACTTATTCTTTAAAATAGGTTAATGATAGGAAGTGGAACACAGAGAGACTTCATGCGAGTAGATATAGAGTCGTTCGTTCGACTATATACTAGTTAGGTATATAGCGGTATAATTGTGTATATTTAAGAAATATTTATTATTTTCCAAAAATTTGTTTGTTTTGGTTTGTATACGTCACTGTAAGGTAATATAATGACAGTACTTTTGAATGTGAATAGAATAAATTTTGACGATAGAAAATGTTTTCAATTTTCAATTCTTTATGCAAATATGCAAAACGAAACAAATATTATTTAATACTGTCTGTAAATATAATTAATTTGTAAATCTTTATCTACAAAAAATTACATATACACCTATGGTAATCATAAAAAAGTGATATGAGATTTAAATTTATTCATTCTTGTAGTATATTTTAAAAATAATACAGTCAATTATGCAATAATAGGTAACAGAACGCCATATTGAGGCTTCGATTATCATTAATATTAAATGTGTTCTAATTCTGCACTAAACACTATGGTATAGTGTAATACAACAGTCATTAATAAAAAATATCGTACAAGTGTCAAGAAAAATGGTAAGTAGTAGAGAACGTTCCCAGTTCGGGCAGCGAGCAGGGAGCGACTTCTGACAAATTATTTAAGAACGTGTGTAAGGCGACGTGCCTATTATTCGTTTGATTGATCGCCTTGATAGCTGCGACAAATGATTCCACTTTAATATATCTCTTTGAAATATTTGAAGCTTGTTATCATTTACTATGTTGTATTATTTTTCAATAAAAATTGTTATAATTAAATTAATAAATAAAAAAGTGCAACTATTAATAAAATTATAGGAATGACTTTTGTATATAAATGCTATATGCTCATGTGTCTGTGAGCTTAAATGTCAGTCTTAATAACCGGTAATTTCCCTAAAATATTAAATTTTAAAATAATTACCGCAAAAATATTAATTAATGTCAATATTGTAATATTTAACTTGATCACCATACAAAATTCCTATAATAAAATGAATAGAACCGAGTAAGTTAAGTTAAACGAATGTGTGTATTTTAGAATTTCATTTTATATGAGGGAAATCCATCATTTCCATCCATTTACGACATCGGACCCAGTTTTGACAGCCTTGTAAAGGTTGTATTAGGCAAAATTAACAGCAGTTGGTGATACTTTCAACAGGAAAAATGTATGTAATGTCACGTGTGAATCGTTACGTCAACGATTTATGACCCTCTTAATAATACCAAAGTTGATATTTTAATGTAAGGCAATAAATATGGTTGTCGATTGTCGATGTATTTGTAGCTTTTGTTAGCTTTTTGGATTTGACTAAATAATTTATGTTTTCTAATCGATATTATACTTGCTTATTATAGAGCGGAAAATTACAACTACAATTTTGTTTTAATAAAAATACTGTGTTTTTATTATTTTATTTAATGTAAAGAAGAAGGGAAAGGAAACATCGTCGAAATAAATTTAAATTATAAATTATATTTGTGGCGTCACTCAACACGCAATGCCTCCAGAATTCGGCAAAAAATGGGGAATGAAAGTGTTTTAACAGGAATGGAGTATCTTAACACTAGGTTCCCAGATTCCTTCTGCCTCTCCTGCGTGGTGGAGAATACAGAGTGAAGCTTACAATAATGTAACTACCATCGAAGTATTGTTAAATATTAAATTTTATAGGATGAGACGAAATGTCAACTTTAAAATACGGTATGAACCTTGAAACACGTGTTAATAATAACATGTTGAAATAAAATAAAATTCTAAATTCCAAATCACTGAAAAATCTTCATAGGTTAAATACTTTTCTATATTTTGTCCTAATCATGCTGTATAATATATAGCAATCACATAATACTTAAAAAATATAAAGTTTAAAATGTTTTGTTAAAAGATCGCAGTTCAGTAATCGACCAGTAACTATAATATAAAGATGTACGTTGTACGCCACTTTCTTGAACCTCTCGGCTTATGTCGGCGCGTATGCACCAATAATTTACACGAGTTCTCCCTGAAGTTTTCTGCACCATAAGTTTTGGATGGCTTATTCTAAATTCATACAAAGAAATTATGTTCATTTGAAACATAGTGTAACTATCATGTTATTAAAAATATCTACAAATATGTACATATTATAACTAATATTTAAGTGTCTGTTTATTATTTCAAAATAACCGTGTTTTCTTTCATTTCGTTATTTATACGATAATAAAACACAAATAGTTTTGATATGTACCACAAATAATTTTATTTAAATACAGTTATAGACAGTTATACGAGTATATGTGAATGATAGATTGTGAAATTGAAAATGAAATCTCATATTATTATAACGTTATTATAAGTAACAACAATTGAAAAGGGCTTTAAAGGTTTTAGCAGTGTTATTGGATATCGCCTTTGAGATGTAATTGTTGTGTTGATTTCCCCCGAGTGTAGCAAGTTTTCCCGGGACTAAGTCGGAATAACCTGGATTGCTGCTCTATGGTAAACAATCATTCAATTATGTTACCTTATTTATTTTTGTAACTTCCAATACAATTTCTAATGAATTACTTGGATATTAATAATTTCTCAGTATAGTACTTATATAAACTTAATTATTTTCTCTCCTATGTTCATATACATGATACTATTATACTGGTAATTTACCAAGTTGTGTAAATTTAATACTAATAAGCTACCATACTAGTACGTAGAGTATTTGAGAGTTCATTAAAGTAGTTTCAAATATTTATTATTTGCGTATTCTTATATTTAAAAAAATTGAAATTTAATCACTACAATAAAACATAAGAATTTTACAATATCAGAATTATAATAAGACTATATCTACTTACTATACTAATACGTATTTATAATGGATTTAATTATTTTAAAAGTAATTGATTGGTGATAAAGTAAATATATATTTTCACATATCTAAAAAGATAAAGTTATTACCAATTAAATTATGAAGTCAACAGTCTATCTAATGATAATAATTTGGTTTCCATCTACATATAGTAACAACTTCATGACTTCTATGTAGATTTCTATATATTTAAACTTATTTTAAAATGATTTAGGGAATTATGATAAATACTCAGAAGCGGTCGTCCCCGAGGGTGAAAATCTTTCAAGCATGAGCGACGTAACGCGGATGGTGAGTTTTAAAACAATATGATATCATCGCTGAATTTACGCAGTCCTAATAAGATTTACCTTTACATTAATGCGCATCTCTGCGTCCATTATTTAGAGGTATTATCTAAACAGTTGGTTGGTTGTATCTCTGATATTTCCATAAGACGGCGTTAAACTGGCTTATGTTCTATATGTATACATTTATACTATAAATATAAGATTTATTAAATGTGATATAATGTGGATTGAAATTTTAGTTTTTTTAAGTTATCGTTCTGGTAAAGACGCAAACCGCGACGTTGAGTTCGCCACTCAACACGCAATCCGTGGAGTCATTGTGTGTTCAGCACGAAATGCCCAGAGGCCACACGATAGGTGGGAAAGGAATTATTTTAATGAGAACAGAGTGTCTTAATATTAGGTTCCTTCTACCTACTCTGCTATGTGCGGAATACAGCGTGAAGCTAAAAAAATAAAAATAAAATTATTATCAATATTTACTATTTTTGTTATCCATGTACTTTCACACAGTTAGTAATTTTGGTAATAATTAAGAATAGTACAATAAGGAAATATTATTGAGACAAGTTAAGGCTTAGGTCCTTGTTGTGATAATAAAAAATAAAAATACTTAAAAAAAATACTCTAAGAAAACTTTATTTATAAAATAGAAATATGTAAAGCTATAAGAATAAAAATTAAGTTTTCTTTTTCGTTTAACATTTCACGTCGTAATAACAAATAGCTTAATGTTAGAACACGACGAATCGTTTCAACCTTTAGAGCCATGAAAATGAAAATGATTAATTATTTTTCTGCTCTTTTCAAAACACCATCTTATTCTTTTAAGAACATCCGTTATTTTCCAGTTCGACGACGATGACAGGGTGATTCTTGGCATAAATTATTAATAAATTAGTCATTGCTTTACTTTCTATTTTTATATCATACCTTGGGTTATTTAAGCAATAAAAAATCATAGTATAAATAAGCATTAATTAGTTGAGGTCCGTACCGCAAAATAGGAAATTATCAGTGCTGTCCGTCTGTCAAGACAATTTATATCAAGATGGAGTAGAAGTCAAATTCAATGGAAAAAAATCATCAGAGGCTCATATCTGTAGTCTATTTCATACAAATGGAGTGCTTATTCCCGCTCGAAGAGTTATTGTTAGTCTACTTGTAAATTGTACCTCCCGTTGACCTTCAATCCTGAAATTCGTACGGAACTCTCCGTGGGCTCATCGTATTTTTATTTGTTTTGTTTTAAATTTCTTATTATTTTACATTTCTTAGATATACGCAAAAAAATGTATACAAAACAACAAAATCTCAAGCATTCTATAAATATATTACCTTTTTGGTCAGTACTTCGCATCTACATATATCACAGTCAGGCACTGTCAACAGAACCATTAAAAATGGATCACCGTAAACAAGAATTATAACCAAACCCGCATAGAGCAATAGTTCCTTTTATGGAGAAATAGTTATATGATAAAAGCCATGCGCTGTATTACGACTTATGAAACATAAAATCAATATTTTTAATAACGATATATATTGTGACCAGTGACGACTTAACTTGAAGTAAACCAACCATAACTAGTCAAAACCTTTTAGTTTCTTTTTCAGCTTCTTGCTGTATCCCACACATAGCAGGGAGGGTAGAGGGAACCTGGAAACTAGTGCTAAGACATTCCGTTCCCATTAAAACTTTTCCGTTCCCTATTTTCCATCGGATTCTTGAGGATATGCGTGTTGGCAGAATTCAACTGCACTCTTTTCTCGGTAACGAGGGCGAGAAATTGAACATACAAAATATTTTATTACCTCGAAAGGAAATCGAACCCAAAATTTGATAATGTGCACCTGCGCCACGACAGCCTCGACTTTAGCAGTTCGATTAACTGCCAATTGCTGGAGATTTACTTTTACCTTAATGAAAGCTTAGCTTAAAAGCTTTTATTTACACATAATTATCTTCATTTTATTATTCAAATCTCGAATTACTTGATTTGAAAATCTGCTAAATATTAGAAATGTATAGAAATCTTATAGGTACTCACGCCGCATTGGTGGCCATGTTAAATTGGTAAAGCATCACCGACTAACCGCCGTCCCTTCCTAACAAGTTGCGCCCGGGGCAGTCGCGACCTGTCGGAATGCTAAATACTTCCTCGATTTACAAACATTCGTCTTTTACTTAAATATCATTTGTCTTATTTTTCCCAAATATTTTCGCTTTTAGGTTGTACGAATAAACAAAGAATTTTTGATAGCAAAAAGTATTTACATGCGGTCTTTGGTGGCGATTGCGTGTAAACTGAAATTGAAGTGTCTCGCTCGAAATGCACGCAGCAAAAGGCGTCAAAGGCTTTATTCACATTCATCGACACGTAACGCCATCACCGGTTCTGGTCGCCGCCGTAAAAATTTTAAAGGATTGAGAACACATGACAAGGCATAAATAAATTTACTGTACTTTTTCATCCATTCAAGATTTTCGAGTTTTAATTTTATTATGTCTACTGGTTTAATAATGTTTGCTTAAACATTGTTAAGAATGTTTCGAATGTTTGAAATTTCATAATCAAAATCTAGATTTTCTTATTACTACATTGAAATTTATTAGGGAAAGTTGGGACACCGCGAATCTCAACAGTCCTGAATGAACGCTTAAAGTTTCAGTGAAGCAGTTACGCTCCCCTTCTAGGCGAACAACGTAAATTATTCCCCTAGAAGAAATCTCTAAGGGCTGGATGACGGATAAGGGATGAGAGGTTTTATTGCTTACACCGGCCTACGTTTGTAACTGCCTTAAAATGCCCACCCAAAATGTTAATTAGGGGACGAAAATATTCAACATCGACTATTAATTTAATTATCGGTGGATATTATTAATTTTGCTTCTCATTAATTGGATTAATATTTATTGACTTTTAAACGATGTCATTTAAATAAAAAAAGAAATTCAGTTTTTACTTTATTGAAATAAAATGTAATGAAAAGCAGAAATTTAATAATTTTATAATTAACTTTATAATGTGCTTTTAATTTTTTCAAATAATTATGACCTAATTTATCTTCCAAATATATTTATTTAAGTCGGTCTGTCCCACCCAGAGAGAGATTTGTACAAATTTCAGATAGGTGTTGCAATTGTAGATCAACGGATGTAGACTTATAAAAGTTTATAAAGTTAAATTTACGGTCGAATGCACTCATTTTATATGAAACTAGCCCCCCTTGCGGCTTCGCCCGCTTTTACTACTGGATTATTCATATAATGTATGTTTTCAAAGCACTTAAGATAATGTGAAAATTAATTAAACTCTAATGCAACCCGCATTTTCGTAGTTTCAATAAGGATTTTTCAATTGTTTTACACAGCAAGGATTTTTTAGTAGGTACCGTAATTTTAAATCTGTGCTACTAATCTTTTCAAGTACTTATTAAAATATTTTTAAATGACTATTTTTAGATAGTTAAATGTCTATTTTTAAACGGAAGAAATTATAAGCAAAAGCCTACCTACTAATAACTACTACAAAAAATATGAAACCAAATAAATCGCGCTGAAATAATACATTCAACTCCAATTATCCAATACGTGCAAACGCATCTAAATCTTCGTTGCTATGCCTCTATAGCGGGCGGGTTTTTTTTCGAGCTTGTGGTTAATGCTGAAGAGGGTATTCTGTCCCTGATGAAAAGCAAGCACTGCTGGCTGCCTGTGAGGAAAATTAAATAGAGAATCGAACCCGGGCCCGCGTGGCAGTCGAGTATTCTACCACTGAACCACGGATGACTGCTCATGACGCGCTTGTATAAGCAAAACGTCGCGGGGCGGCAAGGATGTTTTGATATTGTAACAACTTCTACAGTACTTATTAAAATGAAAAAACAGTAAAAGACAGTTTTGATCTACATTAAATGGCCAACGTAACTAATATACTTATTTATATGCTGAGAGTAAGGGATAAGTAAAACTTGAGTCGGCACAGCTGATGTATCAACGGCGGGATGTGTCAACAATTAAATGCGTTTTTCTCTAATACTATTCGCAATTTCGAAATAGTGTAAAAAGCAAATTTTATCTTCGTTTAACGTAGAAAATTAATAAAGTATTTTAAAGGATAAGGATTAATACCATTATGGAAAAATATCCCTCACAATAAAAAATATATTGAAATTACTATTTTTAGACAGAAATATGATCACTACACGTTATTCTTAAAAGATAAAAATATGCT
>HE671697.1:162451-183375 GCA_000313835.2 Heliconius melpomene melpomene
AGTTAGAAAGTTCAGACAGACACGAAAAGCGACTTCCTATATCTTATAAAACAAAGTCACTTTTCGTGTCTGTCTGTTGTTTCTAACTCTTCTTCTTCTAAACCACCCAACGGATTTTAAAGGGGTTTTCACCATAAGGTCGAGTATTTTTCGTAGAAGGTTTATATATAGTTTATTATTTGTACATTCTTATGTGAATGAACATAAATACGATAAATGTGTATAAAGTCCTACCTGCTGAGACACTTTGGCGCATGCGCTGCTTTAATGGTAAATACTACATGAAAAAGATGTACTGGAGTATTGTTCCTCTTAATAAGATCTACAAAAAAGTCCGCGAGAGCATATTCATATCTCTTAAGAATAACGTGTAGTGATCATATTTCTGTCTAAAAATAGTAATTTCAATATATTTTTTATTGTGAGGGATATTTCTCCATAATGGTATTAATCCTTATCCTTTAAAATACTTTAATACATTTCTACGTTAAACGAAGATAAAATTTGCTGTTTAAACTATTTCAAAATTGCAAATAGTTTTAGAGAAAAACGCATTTAATTATTGACACATCACGCTGTTCACACATCAACGGTATCGAGTCAAGTTTCACTTATCCCTTACTCTCAGCATATAAATAAGTATATTAGTTACGTTGGCCATTTAATGTAGATCAAAACTGTCGTTTCTGTTTTTCATTTTAATAAGTACTTTAGAAGTTGTTACAATATCAAGAAATCCTTGCTGCGAAACGCGCCTCGCGACGTTATGCTTATACAAGCGAGTCCGCCGCGCCCGCCTGCCTTACACGCATCGGTGGTTCAGTGGTAGAATGCTCGCCTGCCACGCGGGCGGCCCGGGTTTGATTCCCGGCCGATGCATTCTATTTAATTTTCCTCACAGGCAGCCACGTAGTACTTGCTTTTCATCAGGGACAGAATACCCTCTTCAGCATTAACCACAAGCTCGAAAAAAAAACCCGCCTGCCTCTATAGCAACGAAGATTTAGATGCGTTTGCACGTATTGGATAATTGGAGTTGAATGTATTATTTCAGCGCGATATATTTGGTTTCATATTTTTTTGTAGTAGTTATTAGTAGGTAGGCTTTTGTTTATAATTTCTTCCGTTTAAAAATAGTCATTTAAATATATTTTAATAAGTACTTGAAAAGATTAGTGCACAGATTTAAAATTACGGTACCTACTAAAAAATCCTTGCTGTGTAAAACAATTGGAAAATCCTTTTTGAAACTACGAAAATGCGGATTGCATTAGGGTTTAATTAATTTCCACATTATCTTAAGTGCTTTGCAAACATACATTATATGAATAATCCAGTAGTAAAAGCGGGCGAAGCCGCAAGAGGGTCGCTAGTTGTTTTATAAGATATAGGAGGATGAATTACAAATTTAAATATTTTATATTAATTTCAGATTGATACCTCGAAGTGATCTTGAGATAAACGACTTTGACAGACGAACTGACGAAAAACAAAGTGATTCTACATAGATTCTGTTTTTTTCTTTAAGATACGCAACACTAAAAAAGATTTCAGCAACGCAGATTAAATCAATATCTCATACAATTGGGCGCCATCTTATTAAAAGTAAATTAAGACAATATTTATCTAAAAATACTTATAATTATATTGGAAGAATATATATGAATTGTACAAGTAAAAATTTCAAAGAGACAAATATATTCCGTGCTTGAAATATGAATAATTAATTATTTTCATAGTAGGTATCTTTTGTCGCGTCGAGAAGAAACACGGAACACGTTGCTCAAGCTGTTGTTTCCTGCAGCGTACTTTCAATTTTCCTTTTTATGCAACAATGCTAATTGTAAAAGAGTTAACGAATATATAAAAAAAAAAATATTTTATATTCCTTATATTTATATGTTAATCAGCTGGCTTAAAATATTCGTTATATGAAGAAATCGACGTCTCACCGCGTATATTTCTTTCACTCACAAATCCAATTTAATTAAGGCGAAGAACTCGCGGTTAAAATCCTATTTAAGCCGTTTTTATTACCGCCTGTCGAGCAAAGACGGTTTGCAACCGCGCTCAAAGAATTTGAGCGCTCGCGAGGATTTCGCTGGCTTTTATCTTAGCAGTCCCGTGGATAGTACTGATCTGAATGCAAATTTATTATTTTATATGTCTGAGAAATTATTATAAAGTAGTACCTAATCTGTATAAAATTTTATAAAAATATCTATCTTATTTAATAATAAATTACAATTTCTGTAATGTTATATTTTTTTACGAGCCCCCAATGCTTCATAATTTAAATTTTAATTGATAGTACAAAATTCAATAATATTTACAAAATATTAGACGATTTTAAGTAGTAACAAATACTGTTCACCTTAGTAGTCTCTTCAGGGAGCGACGGGATGTTTACCCTCAATTCTAAAAAGATCCGGCTAATCCCATTGTTCCCAATCGAACTCGTCTTACATATATGTATATGTATTTTAACGTTTTGCCTTTAAAACTGGGAAATATAAAGTAAATTCGTTAATTTTATAATTGAGGCAATATAACAAATAATCAACAGAGGAAATTATTTTTTTAGCGCCGTAGAAGATTGTTTTAATGTTATTCAGAAAATACTTTTCAATACAAGATTTTCATTGCAGGCCAGAAGCTAACGGGGCCGTGGTAATGATCCGAGAATGCATGCATAATTTACCCGCAAAGAGCTTGTTTTGTAACGTTATTAGTTCGTAATCTCGCCGGAAATGGCCAACAACATCATTTGCTCCCGTTTAAATATTTAAATAATTTATTTCTGCGTCAGACAAACAATGCAGGTTGTAGTGATTGTTTTCATTTAAAAGTATTTTCATTTGAATGTATAAAAATGAATGCAAAATAAATGTATTTTATGTTATATGAATTATTACATTGTTTAATTAAAATGGCGTCGGATTGTAAAATTTAGTATCACAAAAATATTTAATTTCAATATAACAAAATTTAATTCCATTACGTTCACTTAAAATAAGCCTAAAAATATCAATTTAAATTTCAAAATCGATCACTCTTATAATATTAAAGTAAGTTATCGTGATGCACTAATTTTTAATAGATTGATAGAAAGTACAAATAAACATATACAAAATATAAATAACAACAGTTGATTAGAAAATTAAACAGACATTATATATAGTATACGAGTAATATCTAATTACTATATCGCTTTAATAATAAAGTTAACTGGCCAGTTGAATAACGACGTAAGATGCTATTAATAATAACAATGCAAAGGAACTAATCCAGAAGGGAGGTGGAATAAGTTATTTTGGAAGTAGCAAGTCTGAGTTTGCAATGATAATTTAATCGGGCTGTAAGTGAGTTGAAGATTCTTATTGCGTTTCCTTGGAAGTGGTAATAAAATTGGCGTCATTATGTTACATAAAATGTTACCGGCAGCTCTATTTCATTTGAGTAATTAATTCAACACGATCTACTTGATTAAAGAGATACTTCGAAATCTTTATAAGGGACTATAACAGTTTGGCCATGTTTATTCTTCTATAGATTCATTTTTTTTCAGCTTCATGCTGTAAACCGCATATAGTAGGCAGAGGATAGGCTGAGGGCACTTGGTATTAGGACACTCCGTTCTCTACTTTCCTGCCTTGTCTTGCCTTGCCTGCGCTTTTGTTTCAGTACCACGGCGAAGAAATGAAAATATAAATAAAAAATAATTCATTCCCCCGAATGCGAATCAAACCCACAGCCCTGGGCTCCTGCGCCAACAGGTCCATCATTATCCATACAGATTAACTTTTCCACAATTATTGACAAACGGAGTGTGTGTAGAGTTGAGTAACAGTATCATATATTTAGACGCTTGGAGCGATGGTAAAGGGAATGATTAAGCTGGGCGAGCTGCTAGTAATCACATAAACAGAAACCGAGAGGTGTGTCAACACTAACACAAGAGCCCACAAGTGTACGTGTGGGTATGTGTAGGTACTTAGGGAATTACGCATTGCATCTGTCGCTTCTGCGAGGAAGTATTGTATAATGCAAACGAATAATTTCAATAATTTTAATAAATATAATTATTGTAACAACAGTTGAAAAAGTTTTATAATACAGGTACTATCTATATTGTATTTTTATCCATATTGAAATCAATTTTTATTGATATAATACTCAATAACAAAAAAAATACTTTTTTTCTTTTTATATAACTTCACGTTATATCCCGCACGTAGCAGGGTAGGCAGAGGGAGCCTACTGTTAAGAGACTCCGCTTCCCACTTTTCAACGGATTCACGAGGCATTGCGTGTTCACCTTGACACCAGAGCGAAAAAATAAAAATACTAAATATTTCATTTCCTAAATGGGAATCGAATCCACTACCCATCGCCACGACTGGGCTCTACCTATACCATTAATCTTATTTGTATTATACACGGGAGTAGAATTTTATATAATTTTAATATATCATTCGTAAAGACTTAATATATTTTAGTGAACGATAATTTTCATACAACGCAATAAAAGATCTTTACAGTTATGGCCTACGCAGTTGACGTCAAAGATAATATTCCTCGTACAGAACGGAGAGAAGAGAAATCGAATTAAAATAACGCTATCAGACGAGTTGGCACGATACCAATTACGGTCAATGCTAAGTTAGATACGGTGGCACAATTTACGTTTGTAGTGGAAATGACTTTATTGATGGTCTATTCAATTCTCTTTGGCCGTTGGCACTCTTAAACATTCTGTTCTATTATGTTCTCGCCAGCGTGTGTGTTCAGTTAGTAATGTGAGGTCAAAGAGCAAATTTCGTATCCTATTAGATGTGATTAGTTTTAAAAGGGCGAAATGAAAAAAAATACAATCAAAATCAGCTTCACGGCTGTATCTCGCACAAAGCAGGGTAGGTAGAGGGAACCTCCAAAAACACTTCGTTCCTAACTTTATTATTATTAATTATATTAAAGATTTAATCTTTCTTATTTCGTAGCATTCGTTATTCAAATATATGTCTCAATACTTTTTAATCACATAATATCCAATATTAACTTTAAAAGGGCTTTCACTACATTAACGCCAATGGCGTCATGTATTGATAGTTATAATGCAAGTACAAATTAATAAATTAATTAATAAATTATGAATTAACAAGACATTTGGTAGCAAATACACGTTTAAGTATAAACTACATAAATACTATAGACACACAGAAATATGTACAGAAACACGATAGCATAAAAGGCTAGATTTACTTCCGTTTACAATAGTACAAATGTAAATTCCAAATATTTATATCTCAGACGTGATTTGTGTCAGTTTCGAAGACCAAGCTCTGTCCCTGTCGAGTGCAGGTGATAAATCGTAAGGCGACATGAGTTTTTACTAACGAGACAACTTGACGTATGTCTACCCGCAAACGTATTCACGGGGTGATTGTTAACACCGTCGCGACAACACGTTTCGCACGGGACATTTTTTTGTTAAAAATCATCGATTCCACTGAGGGTCTGTCGTGTTCCGGAATGTTTTCGTCCGATTTGGGGAATGGAGATTTTTCAGCGCGGTTCAGCGGGCGCCGTGTCGTACAAATGCACCGATGACAATAAACATCGGGCGCGGCGAGCCGTGAAATCGAATAGGCTCCTGTGAGCGCTTTACAATCAGCAGCCGCCTGTCGTACGCCTATACCCGTTCCGCTATAACTGACTGACTTTTCCATGCATAAAAACTTATTTCGACTCTATTATCTCTGTGGAAATACATTTATAGATATTTGATTTTAGTTGGTATACTCCTTAAAGGAATTTGTATGTTTAAATGAATTATTAAATTTTCCAATATAAATTTAAATGAAATTGCATGTTACAAAGGATCAATAACCCAATGTATAATAAATAATGACGTACATTAAGTATTTACTGGCAGTGCTGCGAAATTCTAAATAATATATTTTAAACATTCGCGCACGCAGAACGGGAGTAATTTGTGGTGACGCTCCCCCCCAGTCCCGTGACGCGTGTTCGATTAGAGCACAAGTAATTCCGGCAAGGAAATTGAAATCTTAGCAATGCCCTACGGACTATAATTCTACCGGATTGAGGTATGAAATGAAAAACAAACCTGAGTTATGGTATAGCAATGCAAACAATATATCTTGCGGAGAAAACTTTTCAATTCTAACGGGACATCGATTTTTAGAAGTATCTATTTGTTTCTTGTCCGTGGCTTTAAATGTAATACAAAGCTATTTGTTTTACTATTCTATACATTCTATTTCGTGGTTCAATTATGAAAATTATAATATTATGAAATTGTGACATATATTAAAAGAGAATAAGTGAACTTAGTGTTAGGGCAAGTGTTTTCCTTTCCAACTTTTACAGAGACATTAGATGTTGAGTATCTGAATCCAATGGAACCCTTATAGGATCATTAGGTTTGTCCGTGCGTCAAGACTATTTATCCCAAGATCGCGTAGAGGTATCAACGTGAAATTGATAACAAATACAGAAAAAAATCTGGATTCTAAGTTAATCTAATCAAAACCGTAATAGAAATCTATAGGGTTTACATTACACGACGCTATACTTTTCGTAGCGCAAAACTTCACGTGGACCTATGGTTATGAAATTTAGCACGAAGTAAGAATTGACAATATAAATAATAAAAGATAACTAAAAATGGAAATTGACATTTACATATAGATCGATAAAATGAAAGTATTTCAAGTACTATCAACAAAACGTATTTATTACTATTATTTTATTATGCTAGTAATTTTGGTTAGTAGAAATTCTAAATTGCTTATCATGTTTTCACCATATAAATCCTGTTTTAGCAAACAATTCTGTAAAGATCAATATTTAAAATTGAAATTAAATATAGTATTTTAGGTTTTGCAAATTCAATTTTAAAAAATATATTCGTAGTGTTTTAAAATACAAAACTAAATGAGCAATCGCAGTTCTAATTCACAACTGTGGCTGTGGCTGTGACTCTGATATTTTACGTAGCATTTACAAACAGCGGCAGAATAATCGGGTGTGGAATAATGAACACAAGCCCGGGGCCCAGGAGTTTAATTTTCCTCTTCCGCGCGGCTGTCCGCTCGCCCGAGCTCATTAATGGAGCGACAATACCTCGCGCTTCGTCATTTGCGCCTTCGCGTCTACCATCGAATGCTAAACAAAAATGCTTTCTATATTACTTTTTATTTTTAGTATTTTATTTATTTTTGCTTTTTGCTGTGGCTTGTGGGTGTACATATATATAAATATCATATTGTATATCAGGTTGTGATATAATGTTTTTAATATAATTATTATTCCCTAATACACCAGAGAGGTATATGTATTAGTGGATATCTGTATGTCGTATGTGGTATCATAGCTCTCTTATGAATGAACTAATTTTGATCGAGTTCTTTTTTGTTTGTAAGTTGATTTAATTGAGTGTGCATATACCTATTATTCATAAAAAATATAATCCGCTTATTGAAAATCATCAGATCTAATCAAGTTGATGAAAAGCTGTGAGCAACATCCTCTGGCCTGATTTTAGTTTAAAGTAATTTTATACTACAACGAAAACTCTCATTTCTCAACGTTAATTTCAATTTAGTCATTGAATAAATGTTATATTTTTGAGACGATGAAAAAAAAGCAAGCTAAGGGATTAAAACACATTTTTTTTAGTTCTACGCTCTATCCCACATACAGCAAGGCAGACAGAGGGGATCTTGTTTTATGACGCGCCGTTCCCCATTTTCTGGCGAGTTCTGGAGACATTGTGTGTTGGGCGGCGGAACTCAACGCCACGGCTGGCGAAAAAATATTAAATATTTCATTTCCTCAGGTGGGTATTGAACCCATAACCTTCTACGCTACAGACACCCGCTTATGCCGCTGTTCCACGACTGGCTTCCAATAAAACAATAGTGATTTGAAAATAATAAAATATTCCCAATAACTAGCATCTTGACTTGAACTACGACATTAGTCTCATGAATGAATCATCGCGATCGTGTCCCCAGACCCCGACGGTCGTATTCGATTAGCACGAATAATTCCGAAAGGGAAATTGAAAAGCTAAAGCGGTGCCCCAAGGACTTGCTCTTTCTGTTATTTGCGGGCAGAAGCTGGCCGTGTGGAATATCCAACTAGGCTCATTCTCTATTTGATGATTAATATTAGCGTTCGACAGCTTTGTTGCATACTGAACCACGCTTCTACCAATTAATCTAAAACCAAATTGTATAGGATATTTAGATTTTATAGTACCAGAAGGTTAACTTAACTAACCAATATAACTTTTCTACAGGCGTGTGTGTTTTGTACTGCTGTCAGCAGAAATACAATATTAAAAATATGTTTTTAAGTTTAACTTTTAATAATAAAGTATTTGCTATTATAGCAAGCAGAAATCTTTTGGTTTATTTGGTAGTTAATAAAAAGTTGGTCAGCACAGGGCAGTCTATTTGCTTTGTCTTCGGATTCAGTTGTAAACAGTAAATAGCCGGACACGGCTCTGTTCGGTAATCCGGCGTTAATTAGCAGCTCGTCGGCACGGTGCAACCGCTACTCACGGGTGTTAACGTTGCCTACGTTTTTATTTTTAAACGTAAGTATTAATTTTACATTTACGTAGCAGAGTAGGCAGAGGGAACCTGGAACCTAGTGTTAAGACATTCCTTTTCCATTAAGACACTTCTGTTCCCCATATTCCGCTGAATTCTGGAGACATTGCGTGAGTGGTGTAACTTAACGCCGCCCTTTTCTTCATTATCAGAGCGAAGAAATGAAAATTTTAAATATTTAATTTTGTCTAGTGAAAATATAAATCTTTTGTACTATTACAGAATATTAAAATCAGTATGAGCCTATTTATAAGCGAAAACAACTAGTCGATAGACATAAAACCAGACACTAGTAGGTATATTAAAGAGAAAAATTTCAACGAAAAACATAAAAAGAGATTTAGCTAATAAAAGTTGGCTGAACTTCGCAGAGTGTGTATGTAGCCCCATTGTAATGTAACGAAGTAACGCGCACCGCATACGACCCACTTTAATCAAGTTGTAACTGGCGTGTGTTGTGAGAATCCATAATCGAGCGAAAATTATGTTGTTAGGGGTTACCTTTACTTTATATCATTTATTATACTTACACCTTCTTTATGAGGTTAGGATTAATAGGATATTTTTGTATATAAGTTGTCGAACCCACTACCTTTCGTATTTTCATACTTTGTGCCCATACGTCACTAATGGCCTCGTAGTGCTTGCAATTTCTAAGTTATCTTAATTTAATCGTTTATTAAACTTACACAGTTTTTATAAGTGAAGGGTTAAAAGGATATTTTTGTATATAAGTTATTCGAAGTTTCAATAGTTTATATTGTGCGTCCCATTGTTATGTATAAAAGTAACGCGGACCTCGCACAATTTAAGTACTTTCATAAAGTTTCTGGAATTGTATATTATAAACTTTTACGAAATGTGTATTCTTTTAAGTGGATACAGATTTAATGTTATTATACAAGTAGCTCTTTTTTATTTCGTCATCAATATTAAACAGAATCGTAAGACATTTTTATAAAAACGTTACTAATCCAAGAAAACTATAAAATAAAAAAACGTATTTTAAATCAAAAACGTTTACAAAATTAAAATATATTAAAGTATTGTTATTGGGGGTCATGTTAAATTTATTGCAAATAAAGATAAAAAGCAATTTCAAGAATTATATTATATGGCTGGGGACCGACGCCTCTAATCCACACCTAATTGGTAGCCAGAAGACTATTAGACTTGAAACGGTAGCCCATTGCAATTATCGCGACAAAGGATTTACCGGCTCACCTCATTACGCGTATTTTAGCTAAATGAAAATAATTTTATTACTTTCGTAGCTTTACCACTAAGTTAATATTGTTTGTTAAACTTTATTAATATGTTTTTATAAAATGTTTGACTGTTTTCTATTGAAATTTGAAAAATATTGAAAAATCTTTATAAACATTGAGATTGCTCAATTTGGGTTCAACCAAATTTAATGTTACCACAAAATTATAAAATCATACAATCGAATGATGTGACAAAAAAAGTTTTTCAATAAATGTAAAATCATAGCATATATTATAATTTAGGCCACATTTTACACAACAATTTCCAAATATAAAACAACAACGACAACACAAAAAAAAGTCTAAAACAATTCTACCTTAAAAGAAACACATCAAAATTCTTAAGGGGGAAATATTACTTTGCAATCGCAAAATTCTTGGCTGAAACAACTCGCGGGGAGGTAACGTTCATTTCGACAAAAGACGAGCAATATTCCGCGCACAAAGGAGAGCAGCCGATAGATTCAATGCAGTGACACAAGAAATGGCGGCACAAAGCGGTAACAAAGCTCATATTGAAAGTTGTACAACGTGGTGGTGGTGTGGTGGCAGCGATTGCTCAATAGTTGCGTGTGGATCGGTAATAGCAAATTCGATTTTTTTAGTTACCGATAGTTGTTTGTTATATTAAATTCTGTATCTATACAAATTCTTTTCTAAACTATACAAATAAAGTTTAGATACTATATTTATTTATTTTATTTACTATATGGAAATTTATATTTTTGAAAAATTTAAATTAATCTTAAATTTAATACTTACTACTTTAGTATCTAAGAGTTAAAAGTATGACTGTCATTGAAAATTGAAAATTGAATTCAACTTGAAATATAATGTCTCTATTATTTTTGATGAACGTACTTCTAATTGATTTTATTTGTATTCTATGTTTAATTTATAGATTTTTTTTTAAATTTTGTATAGTTGGATGAATAGTTGAATTTTGACAATTCTTCACTGGATATAGCTCCCGGAGGTGATCTGAAGTAAATTAAAAATATAATAAAATATATTTAAAAATAGATAATTATATAGGTGGGGACTAAATATTTACTCTGTTTCTCACTAATTTTTACTACAGGAAATAAAAATATGTTCTTTGTAAATTTGGATTACAATATTGCAAATATATCTCCATGGTGGCTATACGCAATATAATTACAATTCAGTACATAAAATAAATTTGAAAATTAACTATTTATACCACAGTCAGCTTTGACAAAGTAATTGCTTACAGTACTACCAGTACCATCTTTAATTCCAATATTTCTTGTGTATTTGTTTTGTGTACTTATCAGTTATTAATATGGCAAAAGACTTTACATATATTTGAGCTAGTTCTTTATGTTAAATTTTAATAATAATTTATCTTAAATCTATCTTATTGTGTGTAAGTAAATTAAATAGGACATTTTTCACAGTAAGTGTAATAAATATTAATTATATTTTTTGAAGTGTTTAGTGGCGCAGAGGCACAACGTAAGAGTGTATACACGACAGGTTTCACAGGTTTCACAGTTGATGTATACTATAATAATTGAATCACAATTAGGTTATGTTGGAAATGGCTTTATAAATAATTGTGTACAAAATATTCAGTTACTTACATGATTATTTAAATTTAATATTTCTTGATTTGATTATAGAAGATATTTTGTTTTTTTACAAAATGTTTCACAAGAATTCAAATTACGTATAAAATAATTATTTTAATGGAATATTGAAGACAATAAAATTCAATAAACTTTAGCATTATGTTAAAAACTTAGACAAACTTTTTATATCGTCAATAGTTTCCGAGATTAAACGTAGAAAGTTTAAGAATTTCGATTTGAGACGCATGCGCGTGCCACACGCACCACCCCTTAAGGCTTACGACCGCCTCCCTCAACAAACATTACCTGAAAATTGAACCTTTTGCTCTGAAACACAAAGCGTTACAGTGCGGTGATTCATCATTTAACAAAAGTTTGGAATCGACATGATCCTTCAGTTCTAAAGCAGTCATTATGTTCACGTAGGAAGAATTAAATTTTCGTAGCCGTATTTTCTCAGAATTCATGATTTATTATGTTTTCTCTTTCCAATGGAAATACACTGTAAATGAAACTCAATTTCAAAGTAGATAGAGTACATTTTTCTCCACACGTTTAGTACTAACAGGATATTTTACGAGTAAGGAGCGCAGTGTTCAGTCGGCTACGAGCCTCGGCGTAGCGCGGATAACTTACTACGTCCGCGTCGTAGCGCGCCCGTAACTTACTTCGTAGCACTTTAAACAGAAGCGAACCGCATGTGCTACGGTTTGTCGTGTTTTCTTGTATTAAATTTAAGTACTTCCTTTAGGGATTTCTCGACTTTTACTGGTATTCATATTACATGTATTGGTTAAATCAAATATTTAAAACTAGTTAAGAATTTACAAAATAGTTTTGTTTTTTAAATTATGACATGCTTTTCTTTGATTAAAAAGTGGTCTAAGTTACGAATTTAAAAAATATATATCGTAGTAAAAAACAAGAAGAGTCTTTCTTATAAAATTAAAAGTAGCATAAATTTTAACTAACTCAAAGAACAACATGTTTATACTAACAATTGGCGTTAAAAATTAAAGTCACGTTTACATGAAAGATTTATTGGTAGCATAATGAATTTTCCTGTTTGAATTAAAAGCAATTGTGTAAATGTGTCTTATAATAAATGAGAGTGAATGTAAATCGTAGCGAGCGTGGCGGACGGTGGGCGCGGGCGAGCGGCGATCTCCGCATATTTGCCGTTTCCTCGACATTCTCCAAGTTAATTAAAGCCCATTTGTACACTGTCTTAAGAAATATAATTTATGGAATAGGAATTTATTATTTGATGCCTTTAAAATGTTAAAACGATGGGAATTTTGTTCTGAACATTCTTTAATATTCGTTTATTTCTTGTTTTGAATGTAATAATAATAAAAAATATTTTTTACATACTTGTCATTTAGAGAAATTAGTTTATAGTATCTCCAAATAAATCTTTCTATTAGAAGGTTACTATTGATAAACAAGGGCTTCTACTCCACCTCCTTGACGATTCCAAATAAGCCCGCCTCAATCTTTCGCCCCGCCTACTGTCAGGAGGTAAATAAGTATTACATATATACTATTATATATATATTATAACGTAAATTTATTTTCTATAGACCACTTAAGATTATATAATAGCTGTCAAATATACGGGCAATTTTCATATAAACTTTATTTAAATTAATTATGATGGAAAATTAAAAATCTAAAACATATATATCTAATCGAATTATATACATACATATATAATAGAACAAGAAATTGTATAGATTTCGTACGTAAATAATACCTCTAACGAAGGAACAATACTAACGAATAGAGTCAACAGCGAGTGAAACTTTTACAGCTAAGAAGTTCAAACTATGTGTACAGTGTCTAGAGAACAGTGAGTTCTAACAAGCCACCATCCAAACTTGTTAAACGTGTCCAAGCGGCGGCGAGCGCATAAGTCTGTGGGCTCGGTCAGTCACTGGACTCTACTTGCAAAGTATCGTGGTTGGGGAACTAACCGGACGTTCTGCATAGACTTGTCCCCTTATGAGCATATATACTGAAATTGTATAACATCTGAAGTTAATAGCAATGGAGACTAATTCCCTTGGCCGTAATCGACAGACACCTACAGCAAGAAACCATATAGTGTATACAGACCATAAAGGAAGAAAGTAAGTATTATATTATAAGTCTAAAAATTAATTATATCAATTAATTGAAGAAGTTATTTAAACTAAACAAATGGATGCTATTATTTCTCTCAATTTAGTTTAACAAGCAAGTTACAGTCAAAGGTTCGTTGAACCGCGGAACTCAATGGCCGTGAATTTTGTAATCTTCATTAATTTAAGACAGTCACTGAGAAAATACTTATTCGTGTTTCGGGGCTTCACTAAGACTTTGTGTTAGCTATGATACATTTTGTGTATATTACTTTTATTTATTACTTTCTAATTGTGTTTTTATTTGTTTTAGTATATTTTTTTGCTATTATGAAATGCGTATCGATACTATTAAATTATTATACGGATGTAATAATTAACAGTAAAATTCAAAACATATTGTCGTAAAGATGTATATTGTATTTACTGTATTAATAAAATTAATATTCCAATTAAAATTTTTATAAAGTCTACTTATTACTCGTTTTCTATTTATATTTTTTTGGTGGCTAGTACTACATTTTATTTATTATATACAGCATATTGTACATGCATTTATTGGAACTAAAATTTGAGTTAACAGTCGATAAAATTAGCAATTATGTTAGCTACAATTACGTCACAGTTCACACAGTTCAATTCTCTAATCCCAGATACGATCATGTTAAATTTTATTTAAATTAAAGTATAAATGTTTTACAACTATAATTTAACGATAAAATTATTAAGTCGCTATACTTTTAAAATTAGCTATGCTTTTTATAAAAGCATAGAAATAAATAAAATAACATATATTTTTATGCATAATCTATATATATAAAATCGAAAGTTCACTCACTCATCACGAAATCTCAGAAACTACATGTGCTAGGAATCTCAAATTTTGCATAGGAGTTACTTATAGGACGTAGGTGCTCGCTAAGACGGGAATTTGCAATATTCGACTTCTAAGGGGTTGTTTTTGGGGTCGAAAATTTGTATGAAACTTCGTTACTACAAATGATAGGAGTCTCAAATTTTGCATAGACCTCACTAGGACGTAGTCATGGAGACAGAAATTAATAATAACATAGTTCACGCGGGTGAAACCGCGAGCGGGCCGCTAGTTGTATATAAATCTAACATAATTTGACAATAGATTCTAACAAAAGTTTCAACGAGTGCTCAAAAATGACGAATTGCAAAGCCACAATTCAGTTTTAAGGATGTATACATCTATACATTTGCCTAATCCAACATTTATATTTTAACATAAAATTTTATTTTACAATATATCAAGTTTGAACCTATAGTCATCGTTAAAGAACGGGTGTGTTATTAAGACTGCCTCCCAATTGCATTAAAAACCGGGTGTTATTAAGATTCCCAATTGCATTACGATGTTGCGAGGTTACGGTAAGGTTTACTTTTATTTTTAAGCACCGTCTCAGGTGAGTATTGCTTTCTTATTTCTTGTTATCGTAGTTAAATTAAATTTGTAGACGTGTAGTGTGTGAGCTCCGCGTACGTTGGTGCAATCCAGACGAAATAGAAGTGGATGATTAAACGGATAGTTCAGTAATAAATCTGAAACATTTCTCAAAAAAAGTGTAATTGATCATCAATATTAGATGTAGTTATACATTTTTTCAGGAAGTGAGAACTTACAATACAAATAACAGAAAAAACGAAAACTCAAAATTATAGATATTTCATAAAAAAAAACATAACCAACCTATATTTGTAGTTCATTTCATACAAAAAAAAACTTAAGTTTTTAAGTAGTTCTTAAATTGAGTCCGAATAAAATATATTTAACGGTTTTTTATATAAGTTATTTGTATAATATTAATGTTATGTTTCATTTAAACCTGTTCAGTAATTTTTGCGTGAAAGTCCAAAAACATCCATCCTCACAAACTTTCATCTTTTTAATGTTAGTAGGATAGGATTATGGAGTACCTTAAAGCTAAAGTAATGTCTAATCTAATATTGTCTAACTAGAGTGGACTAGTCTCTCGGCTTATTCTTTCACTATGACGCATATAGCCATATATTTTCTACATTATATAAATGTTTAAATAGAGATTTGAAAATAAATTTAAGAATATTCAAATCTACTAACTATTTAATTAGTTTCGTAATATTTTTTATATTTTTTTATTTTAATTTCATTAAGCTATAAAAATAATTCGAGGACACCAGGTTCATGCTATGAAAATATTGTATAGTCTTCGGATCGGTAATTTAACAACGAGAAAGTGGTCAAACTAGCTTTGTAAGATTATCTTATATTGGTTAATAAACAGACCTAGATCAAAGCTAACAATAGCGTATTAAAAATATAGTTTTTATATATTTTTGAGTAGAATTGTTTAGGAATTTATTTGTATTTTTCTTGAAATATGTAATTGTTAGTTTATTATTTGGTACTTCTTAGAAATATTAATCTTTTCTAAAAATATTATAATAGAAAGAATAAACATTAATATTGTGTTTTTTTTAAGTTAGCTATTGTAATAATAAATAATATTTAAATTTAAACATAATATCGTTTTTCAAAAATTTCATTCACTCTTAAAACATTATGCAAAATACTTCTTGAAATGAGAACATGCGATAATACTAGTGAAACTTCAGATTTACTTACGGCTATTAATCTAAGCGAGTAGTGGATTGCATTGTTTATTTAACTGGATAAATTTACCATAACGGCGCCTTGCACTGCTTAAGGAACAAGGAAAAGTTGTTTGCTGTGGAGGTATACTGGTATATATACTAAAACGTTTAGTACAAATTTAATATCATATATGATAAAATTACAATTTATCAATATTTTATGAAGTATTTAATGAAATTTTTGATTCTATTCTTGCATAATTTTTATTCTCAATAGTATACAATACAAACAAAAATAGTTAATACCTGTTTGTATAAAAATAAGAAAATAGCTTATGCTAAAAGTAGTAAAATAAGTCTAACACAAGGTTGTCGCTAGCGCCGGCTCTCAGGCCTAGTGTACTCGTGTGTGTGCAGCACAGGACAGCCGAGTTACTTGTACAGTTTCCGTTAGTCACATTTTCGCTACAAGGTATTCACATTTCGAGGACGGGAAAGTTGGCGTTATCGTGTTTAAAATAGAACGAAACACACATCTAACTTTCTGATGCAAAATGGACACGCCAGTAAGACGAATGAAAGTGGATAATTTACTTTTGTGTAAGATGCATTTATATTTATAAAGACGTAATTCTATCATAGATAAATACGTTTTTGTTAAAATATGTTTCAAGATATTAATAATAAATAGATTAGAAAAAATAAACTTTATACTTTAGAATAGTATGACATAATTATAAGGAGTTGATTTATTTATTAAACTAGCGGACCCGGACGCGGCTACGCCTGCTTGAAATATAAAAATATAATTTCTATAGAAATATAATTTCAATCTAGATGAAATGCTAAAAGTGACTATTATATTTATTTTCATAAGGATGAATATCAAAATGACGCGGTAACGAACGCGGTCGCGTACCGACGACGGTTGTTATTAACATGGCAGAATAAATTGCATGTCAAATTAGAAAGTATTTTAATTTATTAGTATATATGTGTAATGTAATATTATATAGCCTATAGCACTTCTGAAGAATGCAGCTTTCATACAAAACAAAAACATAGTAAATCGAACCAGTAGATCCAGAGATCTTAGCGTTCAAACAAACAAACAAACAAACAAACTCTTCCGCTTTATTATATTAGTATAGATAGATTAATTACAATAAAATAGCACCCTATAAAATATTTTTATCGTATATTTATAAAAGTATATTACATATTGCTAAGCAAAACTAATAAGACTCTACAATATTTAAAATTATCCACATAAGCAGCAAACTTTATTTATTTTTTTGTTTGTCGGTCGTAACACGTTCTAAAGTTAGTTCGCTCGGAGTGTATAAGTAAGTGTAAGTGTACAAATTGATTTATTGAAGTTAAACGGGTTCCCGAGTTGCGCCAGAGAACGCAGGCCTTTGCATTACACAGATAAAGTGGAAATAAAAAAGAAACTTCACAAACAGAAATCCTCTTGTCGCGAGATTTACGAGCTGACGCACCTTCAGCGCAAATAAGTTATGTAAATTTTATGTGTTGTTCAGAAACATCGGTTGAAACAACACTATATGAGTGGGGAACATGGAGGTTAATAAATAAATTTTACTGACATAATAAAAATTAAATCAATTAAATCAGTTTCACGCTGTATCCCGCATACAGCAGGGTAGGCAGAGGGAACCTAATGTTAAGATACTCCGTTCTCCACTTTCCGTCGAATTTTAGAGGCATTGCGTGTTGAATGGTGAAACGCAAGGCTGCGCTTTGCGTCGACACCAGAGCAAAGAAATGGAAATATAAATTTAAATAAATATTTCGTTTCTTTGTCCGTATCGTCACTGGCCTCACTTATTGCCATATTGATTAGTGGATATAGGCTAAGTATAATGGTTGAACGACTAATGTTACTGTTCAATTTACGCCGAATGAACTTCAAGAAAAGTTTTAGTGAAGCCAACAATTTTCTTAATGAAACCTGAAATAATGGGATCGAGTAATTGTAAAGCTTTCAATCATAATTATAGAAAGTCACGCAAACAAAAATGTATACATTTTAAAATTAAACTTTGATTTTGTATATGAAATACTTGCTAATATCCAATATTTTTTTCCGAATACCTTTGAAAGAGCAATAACAAATTTTTTAGTCAGTTAATCTATTTGGTATGCATTTAATTAGTAGTTTTTTTTCTACTTAGTGCCCCATTTTCCGATAAATTCTGGAGGCATTTCATATGGAGTAGCGGAACTAAACGCCGTGCTTTTCCTTGAGACCAGTGCGAAAAAATGAAAATATAAATAAAAAAAACAAGGAAAATATTTAAAACGAATTATTCGATTAAAAAAAAAACTGATGCTGTAACGTCAATATAAAATAAAAGGGCGACGTTGACACTACACTGACATATTTATTCGTAGCATTAAAATTCAGTAAATGCAAGCACAATTTAAACGCTATTTTCCACCCAAATTTCTGTTTGTCAATTAAAATATTTGAAATCACCGAAATCATTTCAGTGGCGCTTAATTTGATTACTCGGAAATCTCCACAAGGGCAATGTAGTGTTGTTGATATGGAATATTTACTGCTAATTACTTTAAGATTGGAGCAAACAGAAGCATTAACATAAAGATAATCCGCTATAAAAAATATATACCAAATATTTTTTTTATTTATATATTTATATGCACGTAGATAAATGCCAGGTCGATTAATACTTTCATACTAATTTTATTTATTTTACAAATAACAGAAGACCCAGGACAAACACTTGATAGTTTAAATTCAAAATAAATTTAAAATAATAATAATAATCCATACTTATATTATAAATTCGAAAGTAACTCTGTCTGTCTGTCTGTCTGTCTGTCTTTTACACAATCAGGGCCAAACCGCTAATTTAATTGTGATAAAATACTCACATAGAGATACTTGAGGGTCCCGGGATGAACATAGGATACTTTTTTTTTCTCATATTTGTAATATTTTCGTTATATACCAATATATTAAAATATTTAATTTGACAAGGAATTTATTCCGCCATGTTAATAACAATCGTCGCTACGCGTTGCTAAGCAACGGCTTGCAAAGTTTGCTGTTTTAAGAAAACGTCACCCAAAGTGAGTTTGCTGCATACATGGCGCGCGCCGATATAGAGTATACACTTATATTTTGATATTCATCCTTATAAAAATAAATATATTAAAATAATATTTCATAAATATTCTTATAGTTCAAGCAGGCGTAGCCGCGTCCGGGTCCACTAGTTTAGTACATAAAAGCAAAATGATTCAATATGTTTGACAGTTGATTTCAGTCCGAACATGGCAATTTATACTGCACGTCACGTGCCCACTCACTGCGGCTTGTTTGTGGAGTGACAATGCTAACGTGCCTACCCACTGCTAAGTTCGAAGCTGTTTATTAATTATTTTATAAAACAATTGTATTAAATTAGCTTATTTTTTGTTACTTTTGGACCTTGATTAAAATTCACGTATTCATGTATAAAGTGCTTAAAGTCAACTGAACTAGCGTAATTCGTGATTTTAATGTTACGTGCGATTACTGGGAACTAAAAAGTTTTGAATTTGTTGTCGTAAATACGATAAAAACTAAGTGATAAAAATCTAGTGTGCAAGTAATAGTTATAATCTACCGTCTAATGTTAAAAAAAATGACATGACTAGAATTTGCATACATTACCTGAGCAGTGGATATCATATTTTTGCACATTGTGATTGTGTTGTTGTGGACTGGTTAGAAAAGTTAAGCTTAATAATTGAGGCGACGCTAGTTCGAAACCTACACTTTACGAAATAGGCATTTTTTTTTATTTTTTTATTTTTACTTTTTTTACTACAATTTTATTTTAAAAACTTTTGTTTAAAAATGACAAATGAATGTTGTGCCTGTAAAGCAAGTGTACTTGTTACTCAAAAAAGACTAAAATGTGTAAAGTGTCAGGCTCAATATCATTTGGAGTGTATTACGTCGATTGGTAATAAGCCTATAGTAACGCGGGGCCAGTGGACGTGCCCAAATTGCTATAAAATTCGAAACAACACAAATGTAACGCCGTCTCCGCCTGTAACGGATATCAATAAAGACAAAAGCGATATCCATAGAGACTGGCTAACGGCAATAAGAAGTGAAGTAAAAGAGGCGATATCTCAAACGATTAGTTTAGAATTAAAAAATATACGTGAGGAACTATCTGGCTTGCAAGATATAAAACAATCTTTGGAATATTTCTCTAGCCATTTTGATGCGATCAATAAAGAATTAGAGGAAGCAAGAAAAGAAATAATTGATCTCAAAAAAAACAATAACGATATTCGTCAGGCGTTGAATTCTCAAAGCAATACCATTAATAACTTAGAAAAGGAATTGAGAGCAGCCAATCTAGAGTTACACTGTGTTCCAGAACACAGGAGTGAAAATCTAGTTACAACAATAGAACAGATTGGGCGAGTAATAAATGTACCAATATCGGAAGGTGTTATATCTAAGTGCACTCGTATAGCCAAAATTAACAAAGAAACGACACGTCCGAGATCAGTTTTAGTAAAATTCAGCAATCCATTTTTTCGAGATCGTTTCCTGGCAGGTGTGATAAATTTTAATAAGAATAATAAAGAAAATAAACTAAATACAGCACATCTTGGGATTTCTGGGGAAAAGAAGCCAATATA
>HE671698.1:0-21491 GCA_000313835.2 Heliconius melpomene melpomene
CATATGTTCAATTAAATATTTTAAGAGTCTAAATATCAAATTTTATAAAATCAGTGGCGATTTAAGAATTTTCCCATACAAACTTTCAACTCCTTATTTGCACCCTTAGGGGGTGGATTCTAGAAAACCATGAAACATGTATTTAATTATATACGTTTAAGAGTCTGAATTTCAAATTTTATAAAAATTGGCGACGATTTAAAAAAAACCTATACAAACTTTCAACCCCTTATTTGCACCCTCAGGAGGAGAATTCTAGAAAACGATGAAACACGTGTTCAATTAAATATTTTTAAAAATCTAAATTTCATATTTTATTAAAATCGGTGCCGATTTAAATTTTTTTCCATACAAACTTTGAACCCCTATTTCACCCCTTTAGGGTTAAAATTTTTCAAAATCCCTTCTTAGTGGATGTCCAGATTACAAAAGTAAACTTTTGTCCAAATTTAACGTTTCTACGCACAGCGGTTACGGCTGTGCGTGCGTCTTACCTCAGTCAGTGAGGACAAGTCCTTTTATATATATAGATTAGGACTATATAATTATAGGCCTCGATATCATTTCTCTATTTTAGTAATCATAGAAACAAATCAATATAAATACTTTTTGTGCTAATAAAGTGAGGATTCAATATCATCTTAGTTTTATTTCGTTTGGCTGTTCCGCCTCTCGAGCCGTATTTGCAAAATCTCTTTCTGATGAGTTATGTCATCTGCACATAATTTCAATGTTATCTTGGATTCTGACTTAACGAGGATTGAAGGAAGGAAGTATAAGGAAGTATAATGGAAGGAAGTAAACTGGTATAAAATCTAGATTACATGATTTACAAATTACTTTATTTTTAAGTATCAATAACTGTGAGTTATATATAGGTTTTTCTCTATATATATACAAAAAAATATTTTTTTTCTTTCTCTTTTTGATACCTATATTACCATTATAAATTTTAAAAGAATATTTGAATTTCTAAATATAATTGAAAAGCTAAATTGACAGAATTTATTGTCATACTATAATTTTATTAATACTACATCGCATTGGGAACAGATTATAAAAATATCTACTACTATTTTTAATCCTATATCAATTTACAAATAAAATATGCAAATAAAATATTATAAAATGTAGAATAAAGATTAAATCAACTAAGTACAGCCCAATCCTGCGACTGTAAAAGTAACAGGTTATGGGTTCGATTCTCAATAGAGGAAATTAAATATTTATTGTTTTCATTGCCTCGTCCTCGTAATGAGACAAAGCGCGGCGTTGAGTTCCACCAATCAACACACATTGCCATTTTGGAATTCAGCGGACAATGGGGAACGTCGACAAACGGAGACGTCGACGAACTTTAAAATAGTAAATGACAAATAAGCTCATATTTGACGTTTATGAAAGTAGAAAAAAAAACATTAACTTATTTTTTTTTTGCCTAAAACAACGTCTTAATCCCGCCCCGCATAGCTAAGGGCTACCTTTTAACCTAACCTAGATGCAACGTGTACACATTTTTATAGCGCCCATTATACAATATTTTTACCTTAATTTATACTCGTATTTTAAATATTATAGTTTCAGTAGGAGAACAATAACCGTTTTAATTAATTAACATTTGTTATGTCACTCTTGTGCTAAGGAAAGAAGAAAGAGAGAGAGAGAGTTGGGTTTTATTTTCTGGCTCTGGTAACAAATTCGGAGGATATTGACGAACGGAAATGTCTTAATGGGGAACGGAGTGTCTTTACGTTAGGTTTTGCCTACCCTACTGTGTGAGAAATACAGTGGAAAACTAACAACAAATATAAATAAATGAAAAAACACATTTATCTAACAAAATAATTAGAAATAATTAAAAAAATATATCATTAGGCAAACAATTCCAAAGGCTTTCTTGGGAAAAAAATAATAATTGTCATTAACGAACATCCTTAACCTATATAATAAAATGGGGGCAGACGATAATTCACATCTACACAACCTTAATTGAGAGCAGATCACTTAGACCATCCGACTTTTGTAATTCAATTAGGATCGTAACGACCCCGAAAGCATTGTTAAGGATCGAAGCAGGCGGCATAAAAACTAATGCCATTTATATGCTATTTATATGCTGAGAAGTTATTTAGGGGGGATGGGTGGTTTTATGACAGAGAACTGGTACTACGATTTTATGCGTTTTATTTGTAGAGCTGCTGGCTTACGATTTGGTGTAAAATGATTCTTTGAAATTTTAGGAAGTAGAGATAGTAGAGTGTCTAGTCACTAAAGTCAGATTTTAGGTGAGACAGGGACCGTAGACCATTTAAATTGAAGTCCCTGCACTGTTAATTCAAATTCAAATTCAAAATATTCTTTATTCAAATAAACTATAAAAGCACTTTTGAATCGTCGAATGTACATGTCAACAAAAAGCTACCACCGGTTCGGAAGGCAGTTCTGCTGAGAAGACCCGGCAAGAAACTCAACAGTTGCTCTTTTTAAAGTCAATGGTATATTTTACTATTACATTAGCTGGCAGCTATCCTGCATTACATTCAATAGACATTAATTCCATACATGTTTATCCTCTAAATATTCTTGAACAGTGTAATACGCTTTACTTGTTAGAATTTTTTTTACAGATATTTTAAATTTTGGTAGTGGCAAACTAAGAATACATTGCGGAATTATATACACTATAATAACGCACTAAAGCACGTACGTAGAAAGCGATGAAACCTTTTAAAGACACACTGTTTGGCGGAACTTAGTGACGCACTAATCATTCGGAGAAGAAGAAATTAAAATCAATCAGCTTCACAGCAAGGTAGACAGAGGGAACCTAGTGTTAAGAAAATCCGTTCCTCGCGTGTTGAGAAACATTGCGTGTTCAACGCCGTGCTTTGCCCGGACCCCAGAGCGAAGAAGTGAAAATGTAAATTAAAAAAACTGGAAATATTTCAATTTTTATTAACAAAACTTTCTACACTAACCAAGTACCTATAAAATAAAGTACTTGTAACCAATTACCCTAATATTTTCATTTCTTCGCTCTGATATCCCGCTGTGTACGGGATGCAGCGTGAAGCTAAAATTACCTATCTCTCTGTCTGCGGTCAGAATTACTTCGGGATTAGTAAAAATTACTTCGGGCACTTATAATGTGAAATGTGTCATAAAAATACTTACTTTTTAAAAGATAGTTACAAAAATTGTATAACTACTGAGTAAATACAACAGAACAAAGAAAACTAAAGAGTCTCTTATATATTTAACGAAATAAAACGTTTCATTGCTATGATTATTTAAGTTTACGAAAATGATCCTTGGCTGTTGACGATTGTGTGAAAATGGTCAGAACGTGACCAAAACACTTTTTTCTATAATGAAAATCGGTACCCATATATTCGTGTCAGTATATACTTGCACCTAAGAATGTTATTTATTTATTTATTTTTAGCTTCACGTTGTATCCCGCACACAGCAGAGAGAACTTAGTGTTAAGACACTCCGTTCCCCACCCATGCTAGATAGTGAGAGGCACTGGTCTACCATGGTCTCCTTTTGCGATTCTGTGATGGCATTAAAGGAGGCCGCGGAGCGGGAGCGCGAGTCCAGCGCAAATGCAGGCCCGCTCCGTCGTCGTAGGTTAGGGAATAGGAGAAGGCAGTATGCTCATCTCCAACTCCCCTTACCCTAGAGAGTCACCAATAATATGACGGTGGTCCGCTACAGGCGGGCTTTCCACCGAGTCGCCGTAGTGGAATGCGTGAGCGATCCTGCGGCGTCTTGCTTAGGTGGGTAGGTCTCGCTGGGTTTTAGTGGGTAGTATCGGGTTCATTCTCCGGTGAGCCCCACAGTACCGCTCTGTCGGTCTGCGTAAACTGCATTTCCCAGCGTTAAAAAAAAAAAAACTCCGTTCCCCACTTTCTGCCGAATTCTGGAGGCATTGCGTGATGGTACTGAAAAAAATCTATTAAAAACTTAAAAATAAAAAAACTCAAAGCAATTTTTTTTAATGTATGTTTATTAACCATAATTCTAAGTTAAAAAGTTTCTCTTAGGTTAAATAATATAATGAAGTTAATTTGAACCTTTGAAATGTGAAATTTTACATTACATTTTTAATACTAATAACTTAATAAGTTTACCTACTTGACATCGAGAAATATTAAATTATGTCATATTATTATGGAGATTATATTCTAAATGAATAATAATAAATTATAATATATATAACGTGACGGTTTTGAGTTCGATTCCTACTCGAATGACTTATTATTTATCATTATTTTCATCCCTCTGCTAACGAGGCAAAGCGCGGTGCTAAGATCCGCCAGTCAACTCACTATGCTTCAAGAATTCTGCGGAAATGGAGTATGTTAGCACTAGGTTCCAGGTTCCATTTGCTTATATACTCTGCGATTTATGTGATAAAGTTTGATACAAAAAAATATATTTTTACAGGCTCAGGCTCAGGCATAAGTACACTACTTATTTTATTACTGTATACAAATATAAAGTGCTATTCACACACTAGGAGTTATTATAAAATCAAATGCAAATTATAGAAAAAACTTATAAAATATTATACATTTAGTGGAAATATATAACTTTTCAATTGAAGTTAATTCATTCGTTCTAGCCATTTCAGTTTTAAAACTCACAATTTTATAATTTTAATTAATAGCAATGAAGTAGGTTTTTCTTCTCTTAGAACTTTTTTTATACTAAGTTTTATATAATTTAATAAAATAATAGATATATAATAAAACAGTAACTGATTGCTGTCTGTACATGGCATTTTTTTTATGCTCGCTCTTACACGCTAATATAAGAAATAAAAGAAAAAAAGTAAGAAATATAAGCGGGATGCAGCGTGAATCAAAAAAATCATAGTCAAAAACATAAAAAATAGCTTAAAAACGTTTATTCTGAACCAAAATCAAATCTACGACCTTCAATTTAGTAATTTATTATCCACTTAACCAAAAAGCTTGTAAAATTTAATATTTAACAGCTGTGTAATATTGAGTAATAAGCTGACGACATTATCTCGTTAAAATTGGATTAATAACTTTTTTATTGCTTAAAATTATTATATATATTTAAAAGTTTTCTCATGTCTTCTGGATATAATAGTTTTATGTTAAAAATATAATAATATATTTATTTTTAAAATTTTTAAATTAAGAGGACTATAAGGAAAGAAAAATACTATTATAAGTTGTAAAAAGAATAATATTAATATTTTGACGAGAACGAATGGCTTAATGGTCAGAGTTCTTGGACGTTAACAAGAAACGTAGGTTCAAATTCCGCTACGTTAATTTTTTAAATATTTTATATGAAATATGTATAATTTAAGTTCTTATTAATTTGTTTATATAATGATCTTATATGGATATTCTTCTTGCTTAAGGACAGACAGTGGCAGAGAAACTAGAGTTAAGACACTTCGTTGTCCATTTTCTTCCCAAATTCGAATCAGTCGTGCTTTTTATTATCAGAACCAATGAAATCAACTGTAAAAAAAAAATTGAACCTAAAATATCTCTCGAATTTACAGCATATTCCATTGCCCTACATTGGCCTCGTGGATAAGCTAACAAAACAAAATTGTTAATTTCAAAGTAGTAGGTATTTTTAAATCAAATAAGTTTTCGTTCTCGAGTGTATTTTTACCGCAACGGAGTAGTTTTAATTAACATTTGACAGGGCCCCTGTAGTGCGGCGGACCGCTGCTGCTTTTATTTTAGAAATAATTAATTTGGAAATCTTGAATTGTTTTTCTCATTTGTCTTACTCTCTCTCTCTCTCTCTCTTTCATTAGTAAGGCCAGTCGTGGCGCAGGGTCACAGCGAAATAACTAACTGTAAACGTAATGGTTGTGGATCGATTCCCCTTCGAAATTCCCCTTAAATTAGTAAGTGAGTAACTTTCACTGAGTAGACGGAATATTTCTAAAGTTTGACCTAATTTGGAAAAATGGAGTGTCTTGACACTATGTTATATCTGTATAACCTACTAAAAATGTTTTTACGCTGTAAGAATTGTGAAATTGATAAGAACACCCTCGATTGAGTTTTGAACCTAACATTGTTTATATATTGAAAAAATCCCAAAAAATCCTACTAAGTAAATACTACTTGTCCATTTTATTACCTACTAAGTAAATATATAAATGTAAAAAGCAGCACACCGATCTGGCGATTACTTCTACAGTTTACACTGTTACGTGACCTCCATACTCAATTTTCTTATCGCTATCAATAAAATAGGACTCCAGAATCACTTGGCCACTATAAAAACCTCTCGTATAAATCCCTAGGAATAAATTGATGACCTTATGTTAAAGATTGGAACTGGATGTAGGTTGTCAGTTTTGTCAGGAGTTACATTTAATACTAACTTTGTGGACTGTAAAAGCTGGATGACATATTTGTGGGTTATGTTTCAATTACCCTGCTAAATGCGGGACGAATTGCCAAACTAAAAAAATTATAAGCACAGTAGTAAGAAGTAATAACTAAGAATGCTTATTTTCTAGGAAGGAAAATTATCAGAAGTGTATATAGTAAGTTCATCATTCAGTCACCAATCTACGACATTAGATAGCCTAGATTGGTTGACGGATGATGGTTATTGGATGACGAATAACAGAGGACGGCTGACGGACGACAGAAGGTGGTTGATGATAGAGAAGGCGATTAAATCTGATTTAAATGAAAGTATAGTCTAGTCTGAGACATTATACAAAATATAAGTCCAGTTCAGTCCAATACCAAATTATAATTATAATTTACTATTTTGTTAAAATAAAGTTATATTGGAAACCGAATCTTCTAAGCCTTAAAAGTATGAAGTAGAGTGAATAATATAAAATTTCAATAAATTTAAAATTATATTTAAATAACAATAACATTTTCCTGAGAAACTCAAACAAGACTATAAAGAAATATAATATAAAAAAGTAAAAAGTTTGTTTCATACTCGAAAGCACTCGGGACGACAGGTGTCTCTCGGACGTAGCACGTCGCACACCATCCCCTCTATTCAACACTTTATGTAATATGACTTGCCTAGAATCTACTTAACTAAATTGAAATTGTGAAAAATTGTTAGATATTTTTGATTAATATTGACTTTTTGATATACTGGTTGTGTGTTCTAATCCTGGATAGGGTATAGTTTAAACGTAGATATAGATTTAATAGATTTACTTCGTTAAAATTTAATGTTAATGAATTTTATTATTTTATTTTGTCATTTACATTATGAGATGTGGCTTTGATTCCTACTCGAGAAAAAATGAAATATTGAATATTTTCATTTTCTCGCTCTAGTAACGAGATGAAACTTGGCAGTGGGTTTCTCCACTCACCAGGCAATGCCATCATAATTCGGTGGAAAGTGAGAAATGGAAGTGTATGTGTGAAAGTGAGAAGTGGAAGTCTTAATGGACACGGATGGTCTTAGCACCTCGTAAATTCCACAGTTCCCTGTGCTTACTCTGCTATTCACGGGTTTTAACAACAATATTTGATTCGTTATGACATGATACACAAATGTTACAAATGTTAAGCTGACCAACTTTTTATAAAGTCGGTTAAAAACAACCAATAATTTACAACAATTAACAAACAAAAACGGAATTGATTGCTTACCTAATAGTCGACAAGTGTTTCCATTTGGATCGTTAAAGGTAATGCAACACGGTAACTAATAGTCCTCATATATCCTCAGCCTATACTATGTTTGATTTGGACTATTAGGCTATCGATATTCAATTGTCGACGCCTCATTTGAATTGGCTACAATCGGCTTACTATATATATTATTATATTTGTGGTATTATACTGAATGGATATGTAAATGATTTAATTTAGGTTTAAGCTGGCATGGTTTTAAGGTTCATAACGTTAATGTGAATTCAAAAAATCAGCTTCACGCTTTATCACGCATTAGACAGAAGGAACCCTTGTGCCCCTCCGTCGCGACTGGCATATATGTGAATTATTACAATTAAATAACTTAAACAAAAAACATTATTTAAGTTATTTAATAATCTTTTAATCAGCTTCACGCTGTATCCTGTACACAGCAGGCTAGGCAGAAGGAACCTAGTGTTTACACACTCCGTTCCATCTCCATTTTCTGCCGAATCATTGAGGCGTTGCGTGTTGAGTGGCAGAACTCAACACCACGCTTAGCCTCCACACCAGAGCGAAAAAATGGAAATATAAACGTAAATAAATATTTCACTTCCTCGAGTGGGAATCGAAGCCACAACCGTCGCGTTACAGTCACACACTAGAGAAGAAACCTACTCTAATTTCATATAAAACAAGTAATACACAAATATATTATCAATGTTGAATACACACTCCCATCTTTCACATCTAATGAGGTAAATGAGGCAGCCATTCTTTAAAGGGTGAGGCTGTAGGGGTTCCAAATTAATTTGTCTAATGGCGGTCTTATTATGTAGTAGAAAATAATATAGAAATGTTACCTAAATGTAAATATATGATGATGATTACATGGGTATACAGTTTATAAGTAACTTTGGATATTTTGTTTTTTTTTGAGTTGTATAGAATTTCGAGGCCAGTCCGTAATGGGTCATCCTCTCAAAGTACGTCTTTGGGTTCCTCTACTCAACACGCAATGTCTCTAATTTGAACAGCGTATTTTGCCACTAGGTTCCTCCTTATTCCATATATATAAGATTAAGGGGAAAATTGGAAACATAAAAAATCTAGGCTAGTCTCGGCGCAAAAGCACAAGGACAACAGTTTGTGGGTTCGATTTCCACATGATTAGGAAATGAAATTTGTAATGTTTTCATTTCTTCGCTCTGGTTTCGAATCAATGTGCGGCGTTGTGTACGGCAAAAGTGGTGAGCGGAGTGTCTTAACACTAGGATCCCTCTGTCTATTCTACTACATGCGGGAAACAGCGGGAAGCTGAAAAAAAAACAATAATTGGTTATGATTAAAGACCACAGCTATTAATTGATTGAGTATGGTGATACGATGGTTATAGGTTTAGTGTAGCTTCACCTGTATGTCGCTTATCACGGGGTCGTCGCGTTGGTAGAGGTAACCTATCGTTAAGATATTCCATTCCTCCACCTCCACCTCCACTCTATTTTCGAGACATTAGTGGAACTCAACGCCTCGTGAAGCAAACGTATCTTTCTATAAATAATTTATTATACTTTTCTAGAGTAAATTAAATTAAAGCAGTAACTTTATTTTAGAACCAGTAAATAAGTAAAGTTTATTTAAAAAATGTGCCTCATTTTAAGGGAAACATTTTAAACCACTGGCTTTTACAAATTAAATGGAAAATTACACGTTTTTGCACTTATCTTCGCCTAATCACTTTAGACTTTATTTAGCTATTTAGTGAGTTTACACTGGTATTACTTACTAAAAAAACGCAGTGTTAGGTTCCGCCACTTACCACGCAATGTTTTGAGTTCAGGCAACAAGTCCAGGACCGAGTGTCTGGACACTACATTCTAATTACTTACTCAGCTTTGTAGGATAGAGCTGCATAAATATTATCAAGTAATAATCTTCTATACTTATCTTTTAATAATAAAATCGTAAGAGGGTCGGTGTACTTGGAAGATATTTAAAAAATTTATTATTGGGAACCTTTATTAACTTAATAGGACCTAGGACCTACATTTTTGTCTGTTTGTCTGTACGTTTGTTTTTGCTGATCTCAGAATCGGTTTAACAATTTGTTTGTTTGAACTCAGAAACTACTTGTGTAAATTGAAAAAAACTCTTTGTATTTACTATTATCCAGGCCTATATCTACAACCGCGTACGCTGATCAAGCAGGCGAAGCCACAGGTATACATCGCTAAACTAAAAAAAATAACAAGCAAAAAAAATTCAACGCGATTATTATTAATATTATGCATTATTTACACCAAAGTAACTTTCCACACACGAGAACGGCCGTTTGAAATGCTAATACGAACATAATAAGGCAAACTTAAAAATTTCAACGTTTAAGCCCATACTAAATTCATTTTTAGTATAAAATTCAAAGAGCGTGGCTCGGTAAGCTACAAACAGGCTGGTATTTCTGGTTTCCAGTAAGAAGAAAAAACAAATGAATTTCGCAGCGTAGCCACCGGCGGCACTTGAGATAATCCTTAAAACGAGGCTATGGAAAATGCAATTTCAGCAAGATTGCACTTTTACTACTATAATATATAAGTAGGTACTTTTGTAATATTAATTTATATAATAAGAATGTTCTAGAATATTATAGGATTTTACTGTTATGTTTTAGATGGTTTCGTTACTTGTGCAAGACAGAGATTTGATTGAGCCAAATGAAAAATATTTAATTCATTATAGAAGTTAGCAATTTAAATAGAAAAATAAGAAAAACATATAAATAAACCATCTATACAAAATTAACATTAAAAAGTTTAAATGTTTATTTTAATTGTATAGAATTATTGCTTCAATTTGAAAAAATCTATTTATTTTAAAATTTGAAACTTAAAATATATATATTCATAGTTTACATATAAAAACATAGTATATTTTTATAAATATTGTAAATAACATAGAGTGCTATTCTTACATTTTATAAATAAATAAAATATAAAAAGGCAATATAAAATCCTGGGATAGTACGTTCTAGCACTTTATAGCGATCTACGTATATGGTATATATTTATACGCTGAAATGGCGTATTCTTTATACGTTTGTTACCGCTTTTGTCGTACCGTTCTCTGTATGCTGTAAGGCAAGCTTTATAAAGCCCCACTATTTGAACTTATTTAAGAATAGAGATAGAATCTTTATTGAAAAGAAAAATAAATAAAATAATATCACCTTAGCTCGACAATGTATCCTGCATATCGCAAAGTTGAGGGAACTTTGTGTTACGACACTACGTTCTCCACTTTTCGGTCAAATTTTGAAATTTTAGTTGATTTATTTTCACAGTCTTAGAACAAAATTTATGAAAACCATTTGACCATTATTATAATAAAGTAAGTAACTAAAGAACAATTTATTAAAACTTTATGAGATTTATAACAGCATTTTGAACATTAATTAAAGGAATATTCATATTTTCCTACTATTACAAAAATATGATAGTAAAACAAACACCTCCATAATAGAGACCGCGATTAACTATAAACCTGCCAACAAATTCGATTGTAAGTTCGAATCTTCCTTGCTTAAAGGGACGTAGAATTATCATTTTGCAGCGTTAAGTTCCGCTAGACGTCACACAATTTATTAAATTCAGACGAAAAGGCAGATTATCTTGATTAGGTTATTTCTGCCTATCTAGCTACATATATGCTTGAGGTCATGGTGGCGCCGGTGCACAAATATGTTACTGTAACGCGACGGTCGTAGGTTCAATTCCCACTAGAGGAATGCATTATTATTTATTAATGTTTTTATTTATTCGCTCTAGCACTAAGGCAAAAGCGCGGCGTTAAGTTCCGGTAATTAACACACAATGCCTCTAGAATTCAGCGGAAACTGGGGAACAGAGTGTCTTAACACTATTGCACTATCCAAAAATTATATATTAACCAACAAACCACTTTAATTCTATCGACACTGGCTTCAAACATTGATTATATTTATATGTAATCCTCCGCCGCTCGTCACATAACGCTTTATTACTGGCCACAGCCTGTAGGGACATTGCACGGCTAAATGTTGCAAATTGGTTCATTAAGCGATTAAACTGACAGTTTTAAATTATTTGAATAATCCACTTGGATGTATTTTATCTTTTACTTTTTTAAGGTAATTCTGAGGTAGCCAAGTTGAGTTTTTTTTTCGTTATTTTATCTTTTTCTAAGTAGTAGGGTTTTCTGTTATTATCAACTGTTAACCGGAAGTTTGTGGGGGGAAACGGAAAAAGCTAAACATAAAAGAATATAAATATAAAATAAATAATATTGAAATAATTCAAATAATATCTGACATTGGCTCTCACGAGAGATTGGCCTTGGCCCCTTATGTAAAAAATATAGTCAATATATGAAATACCAGTGAGGAAATTTGTGACGCTTGTATCGCACAAGCGTGTAACTATAGACGGTTGTGGGTTCGATTACCACTCGAGCAAAAGATTTTTTTAATAGGTGCTCGTTTTCTCAATATTTACCATTTCCTCGCTCTGGTAACAAAGCAAAACGCGGGGTTGAATTCCGCCACTCAACACACTTCCAGAATTCAGCGAAAAGTGATGAACGGAAGTTTTTCAATAGGAACGGAGTATCCTAACTTAGGTTACCAGGTTCCCTCTGGTTACCGTGTATTATGCGGAATACAGTGTAAAACTTAAAAAATTAAGTATAAACTAATTTATTAGTAGAAGCTATAGTAGTATTACAGTAAGGAGATTAAACGCATCGCGTCACATTACATTGTGAACGCGATTAGGTGTGAATGTGAGGGTACTCTTACATATTATATAGGATTAAAATTTTATATTTTTTAGCTACCTAGTTGTTACTAAACTTTTTTTCTATATTAACATTTTAAGGCTAAATAGTATGTTTGGCTTAACTCGCTAATCTCAGCAACTACAGCTTCGAATCGGTAAACCCACACCCCTTTACCACGACTGGCCTCAGGCATAACTTTAATAGTTTCTGGTGTCAATGTTAGCCCGGATTCCATTCTTTCCGCTGAATTAATTAAGAATATTAGGAGAATCTAGTGTATTATATATACACGATAGTCTGTTCTCGTCTTACCGATCGATAGATTGCGTGTTCAATGGCGTAACTCAACGCCGTCGCTAGAAGCTTAACATTAAAAACTATATACAAATAATTTTAATAATCTTTTCCAAAGCCGCATTGTGAAGTCAACAAGTTTCAGAGGACTCTGGAAGTTTCAGTAAGTCTACTTTGCGACAGAACAAGTGTTTGTGACATTTCCACGTGAAAGTTATGAGCCTTCGTCCATTGTTGATGATGTAGGGTTTAAATTTCAGAACTGTTGGACAGCTCGTTGTGTTAATTATTACTTTTTAAAATTTATTTGTTCTGTGCCTTATATTATTAAAAATATTTGAAATTTGAAAAAAAAGCGACCATTCGTTGCGCTGGAGCACACGTGTTTGACTGCAACCACAACAGGTTGCGGGTTTGATTTCCACTCGAAGAAATGAAATATTTAATATTTTCATTTCTTCGCTATAATCTTGAGATAAAATGCGGTGTTAAATTCTGCCACTTAACACGCAATGCCTCCGATATTGAAGGAATTAACACTAGGTTCCCAACGCCTATCCTGTTGAGTGTAGCAGCCAGATGCTTATAAAATAGTTAAAAAAATAGTAAGAGGCCAGTCGTGGTTGCAGAGGCATAAGCTATTATAAAAGCGACAGGTTGTGTATTCGATTCCCACGTGAGGCAAAAAGAGCAAATTCCTTTACATCGTGAAACTAAAAAAAAGGATATAAATACGCCTCTTGACATATAGAAAATAAACAAAAACAAACTGAGATCTTGACAGAACAATACTAAACAGAGCCGTCAAGTGAACAGCCCAGTTTCTAAGACAATGCTAATCATCCGAACTGGGTTGATATCTTTATTATTCAGTAAGAACGACATCTTGTTATACTGTTTCCGAGGGAAGATATGAATTCTTTTTTTATTTTTAATAGTCTTGTAGCTTATTTATAATGAAATAATAATTATAAGAGAATTGTATTTAATTTATCCGACTGCGTATAAAGGTAATGTTTTTCTAACGTACGTATATATCTATTTCTTTAACATACTTTACAGCCCAAATGGATTGTTGAACCAATTAAATCTTAGCTAGGAGTTCTTTGAAACATAATGCATCCCGATTGTTATTATCGACAAAATACAGAATTTTATTATTTTCTTCTTATTTTAGGCTAGTTACTAGTAAAACAGTCATTAAAAGATGTAAACATTACCAAATCAGAATCCAAATCTATAACCAATCAGTTATTTTCCATATTTTATTTTGTTTTAAAATAAACAATAATACAAAAAACCCATGAAATTTCTGTATTTACCCCTACATATTCTAACATAAGTACTACCCCTATATAAGGGTACTTATAGTAGCATTCTCTTTTGTCGGTTGCAGATGCTGTAAATCTCTCAACTGTGCTAGTTAATTATTTACTCCGGGATGCGGTCGAAGTACTAGCGTTGATTAGAAACGTTCTTGACATGCTCGACCTAGTCCTTTGGAGGTTTATAGGAATAATGGGTTTAGAATGGTATGTGTAACATAACAACATGGATAAGGAAGATATTTTGTTATTATATTTTTGAGCCTCACTCTGTACCCTACATGTAGCTGGGTAGGCAAAGGGAACCTAATGTTAAGAAACTCCACTTTCCACCAAATTTCCAAGGCATTGTGTGTTGAGTGGTATAACTCTACGTTGCGCTTTGCCTTGTTACCAGAACGAAGAAATGAAAATATACGTAAATAATATTTCATTTCTCCGAGTGGGAATCGAACCCACAACTGCTACTTTCGAAATTTTGCATTTATCGATAATATTTAGATACGATTTCAAATAAATCCTAGAAATAAAATATATATATATGAATCCAGCATAAATAATTAAAAAAAATTCGCATACACTTCGAAACTTTACTTAAATGAAAGAATAATCTAATAATTAATTTTGCCCAACTCGGAATTCGAACTCAAAACAAATTAGTTTTGATCTTGTCATTCACAATTACAAAGAAACGTTTTACAATTAGCGCGATTAATCATAAGTACGAAAATAGCGCGAAGCTTCGTCACTGGTATTATTAAAAATGCCTTCGAAGCCATAAAATTTGCTATGGGAAAAATCGATTAATCATAAAAGATAGAGGCTGAAAAGCTGTAGTGATTATTTTCTATGTCATTTTATAATTAAGATAGGCACCTATACGTTTTGGTAAAGATATAAGATAAAAATTTACTAAGTAAGATTTTATTTTTTATTTTAGCTCGACAATATTTTTCCGTTCGTTACACTTCGTTACACTTCGTTCCTTATATCACTAAATTTTTAAGATATTTGACTTTTTGTAGCGGAACTAAACGCCGAGCTTTATCTGCCAAAGCAGAGAAACGAATGAACTGTACCCACACAACCATTCAGATCCTAAAAATTCAGTATTTTAATATAAATAAAAAAATCTTACACTTTATTGTCAAATATCTTATTATAAGAACTTTCAAATTAATATAACTAATTAAAATTACGTCAAACTTACAGGCATCAACCATTGTTAAGTAAAGCAAAATTTTTCTAAATTTTATTATGAATTAAAGTAATTGGGTATCTACTAAATAATTAGGATTAATTACGGCAACCCAAATCAAATATAAAAAAACTTTTTTTTAGATTCACGCTGTAACAACCTAGTAAGCATTAAGATACTTCCGTTCCCCACTTTCTGCAGAATTCTAGAGGCCTTGGGTGTGGAGCGGCGGAACTTAACGCCGCGCTTTGCCACGTTACCAGATGAAAATAGTAAATATTTAATTATCTCGAGTGGAAATCGAACCCACAACCCATCGCGCTTACAGACGCACGTTTGTGCCCCTACGTCACGTCTCCTCTCTAATAATAAAATCTTAAACCATACGAATTGGTACTACCATTATTTCAATATTTCAATTAACAGTTTAACAGTGGAAAACCTTGAACAATGTCTCTAGAGGTTATAGCTTAGCTGCTGGTTCAGGCGATGCAGAAGTGTTACTTGAAATGGCTTCCATTTTGAGGAGATCCCTTACTATAAACTACGAAATACTATTAAACTACGAAATACTATATAATTTTAGAGATTTAAATTTTCGTATATAAAAATCACATATTAAAAAGGTTGTGGGTAATAGTCTTATTTGCTCACCCTGGTAACGAGGTAAAGCGCGGCGTTGAATTCCGCCACTGAACATACAACACCTCAAGGAATCATTGGAATGGAGAACGGAATGTCTTAACACAAGGTTCCCAGGTTCCCTCTTCAGACCCTAGGTGCTATATGCAGCATACAGCGCGAAGCTTTAAAAAGATTATAGAAATTATAATAATAATATTTATTTATAAATAATTATAAGATGGAAAGAGTCTACGATGTCGCTATATTCTCCTCTAAGCATGTTATTATTATCTTATGGAAACTCCCTAACATATTTAACACCTGCTCTTCTACTTCAAATAGGCTTATTTTCTTTAGTTCTCCGCTATATACTATTGTTAGCTGAGGAAAATTCTATTCTATTCATGTCCATAAAAGTATACGTGTTTTCTACTAGTGCGTAATATGTAGAAACGTAATAGTTATTGGATTTAATGTTTGTTTGATATATGTAAAAGCATTTTTATATTCTTTTTTGTTTCTTTGATTCTCACCTTTGAGTCTCACTTGGTGGAAATGTTTACTTTTTTTATTTCCCCAGTCTGGTAAGTCCAATTCCTCAAATCTATGGAAAGTGGGGGACAGAAGTGTCTCAATGGAGAGTATTCTAACACTAGGTTCTCAGGTCCTCTCTTGGTTTCTTGGTTTCTCTTAGTCTTTCCGCGACAGCAGAAGTTAAAAAGAATATATAAATCCAATCAAAAAATAAGAACAAGAAATAAAAAAATGATCAGGAATCAAGAACATCGATACTCACCACATTCTCGTCCTACAACTACAGTACAGACGTACATACAAACAAGTATGTATATATAACAGTTACAACTCTTTGTAGTCGTGGAGACGACGTTTTTTTCCCCCCTATAGAAAATACCGTCCATTGAAAGTTAGAACAATGGCAAGTAACGCAGCAAATATCCGCGGGCGTCGCGTCCCATTTCCAAGCCTGGTTATTCTTTCATTCACCATAAAAATTGGCTACGATATACCTTTTGTTTAATGTATTTTTGTTAGGGTTATATTATTGTTTTTGGTTGAATTTTTTCTTTTATGGTCATGTAATTTGGGGTTATGGTGTTTGGGGTTTGGTGGGATGTTTAAATTTTATAGTATTAAAGAGTAAAGAGGATACCTGGGAATCTAGCATTAAGGCACTTTACTAGCCGTTCTCCATTTTCCCCTCAATTCTGGTGGCAGTGGCCGAACTCAACGCCGCGCTTCCCTCATTACCCAGCCGAGGAAATGAAAATATTAATTGTTTCATTGCCTCACATGGGAACCGAACCCACTAATCGTTGTGATTACAGTGGCATGCTTCTGCCTCTTTTGCCTCTAAAAATATTTATATTATAGTATATAAAAGTATTAGTATTTATATTTGTATTTATATATAAACCAATGCTTGACAGTGTTTCAGAGTACGTAGAGTTTCCAAGATCATTTAAGAGATGTATAACCGCTGGTCTCCCTCAACCACTGGCAGGCTAAGCTTTAAATCCTCTTTATCAAAACACTTTATGTTAAATCATTGGTATCTTTTGAAAAGATCTGGATTAACTTCCACAACAAGAATTCTTGAATAAATTTTAAATGTGCTTAAGTTATTAAGAATTTGCTTGATTTTTTTTCAACAAACTCATATCCGAGCTGTATTCCTTCATATATGTGTAATTTATGAATTAAAACGGCATCTCACGATCGATTTCAGATTTGAAAACTGTTTATAAATACGGGCCCTAGTGTTTAGGCACGCTATTCTCTACTTTACGTTCAATTTTTGAGGTATTGCAAAATGAATCGCGGAATTTAACACCACTCTTCCTATGCCAAAGAAGGGGAATAGAAATAATTTAAATATAATCATTAATTCAAAGTGAGAATCGAATTTACAACCACCAACAATCAGAAAGTGCTTCACTGCGTCAAGATGACCTCAAATGATTACAAAATTTTTACCTCAACAAATATTAAGTAAAAGTATAAAAGCTTCCCTCATATTAGCTGCCTTCTAAGTATATCAAACAAAAAAATATTTTTATCACTAAAAATATTAGTAGATAGTATCCAAATTAAACAGATAAAATTTTACTATTAATTTACAGTAATTAATGCTACAAAAATAAAACACATATAATATAGCCATGCCCCCATATAAGTATCGAACCTACGACCAACTAGTACAATTTAATGTCAGATTTCCCATAGGACGTCGATACGTCAAGATAATCCCGCGGGAACATATTTCCACGAGATTAAATCGTGGTAAATGGTTATTGCATTCTGATTCTCTTTAATTAATTAACCTTCAGATACCTTTTTCTATTTTTCTTTTCTTTATATTTTTTTTATTACACTACTGACTCATAGTCTGTCACTTTTGTTATCGAATACTTCTTCTTCTTCTTTCGATTTTGTTTTTTTATATTTCTCCAAATATCGCTTCAAATTAAAGTTATATAATTATGTGAATTAAATTTCGTTTATGGAGAATGAAAACCTCCTAACGCGGTAACGGGGTTAAACGCAGCATTTTACTATACAAGTAAGTTTATTTACACTAGTTTTTCAAGGCTATAAGCGTGCGACTGTAAGCATGACTGGTTTTAGGTTCGATTCCCACTCGAGATAATGAAATATTTTACTTACTTTTACTTATGGATACTAATGTGAAGCTAAACAAAAAAATTTACTATTCCATTATTAAACTAAAAAAAGAATTAAAACCTTAAATTTATATAACATAAAACATTAAACCGTAAAAGATAAAGTTTACACCACAATGATAATCGCCAACCCGACGTTAATAACTTTAGGTGGTCGTATCTCATTGCCTTCAGGTCGATGACGGTTATCGGGCCTACGATTAATATTCGGGATCGAAGATTATTTTAACAGATGGCTTTTCGTGCATTGTACTTTAAAAGTTCTAAATTATTTTTGGAAGGGTTATTTTATTTGGAGAATTTTGGACCTGATTTAATTGATATTCATTTAAAAAGTTAAGGCCAGTCGGGGCGAAGGGGCACGAGCGTGTGCCAGTGTGATCGACCCCTCCTAATAAGACATATAGTTAGCAGACATGTTTTTGGTAGAGCCGTGTCTATTTGATAAGACAATTAGGCATTTATCTATATTATTTAACAAAATAGATAAATAATTATATGATAATATATGTAAATATTATAATTAACTTGATGATGATGATGATGAACTTATAACGAGGCCAGTCGTGGCGCAGAGGCACAAAATGGGACTGTAAATTCGACTGGTGGTGGGTGCGTTCCCCCTCTCTTGGAGATGAAATATTTATTTAAATTTATATTTCTATTTCTTCGCTCTAGTGTCGAGGCAAAACGCAGCGTTCAGTTTCAACACTCAACACGCAATGCTTCTAGAATTCAAGACAACGAAAACAAAAGATATTTAGCAGCATGCTTATGGAATTTGGCAAGAAGTGAGAAAGTGCAGTGCAACTTGCAAATAATATTAAAACTGATGTGTATACTTCAGATAAAAACTATTACAAACTTATAATTGTAGTAAATTTCATATAAAATGAATGCATACGCCCGCAAACTGAAATTTGTCAATTTTATAAGTTGTTCTTCTCGTTGATCTACAATTCTAAAATAGGTACGGAACCCTCAGTGGACAATCTGACTCGCACTTGACCGGTTTATTATATTATGTTAGTTATATATTATTTATTGATATTATTTAATCTAGCAAAAACAGCCAATCTGAGACTATAGAAAATCTATTGTAATTCCTTCTCTTTTGTTAGTGAAAAATCATTTTCCTGTACAAAATAACCTTCGCGATCGGAAAGTAAACTTCCGGAGGCCAAGAAATTTATGATATCGTAAAAAAATAAGAAAATACACAGTACATTTGGTGAAAACGCCTTGAAACGATATACAAGTATTTTTCGGGGGGTATTTTTTCTTTGAAGTTCTTTTTGGATTATGGAAATTGGATTTAATTCGATATTATGTTTAAGGGAATAAAGAAATTAAATCAATCTTTTCATTTTAAACGTTAATATGTGAGAAAACTACGTTTCTTTTTCTATTACGGCTATCGGTATCGAGTAGTTTTACTACCCCATTAAAATTTCTGTGCGGTTTCCTTTTTCCTTTTGATTTGACTTTTGTTTCTGGATTTATTTAAATTGTTGTAAAATGAAAGTCGTCGCAATAGTACAATTACAGTTAGTTATGCATTCGATCCCTACTTGGGGGAAACGGGTGATTTAGGGAAATTTAAAGTTATTTTTATTTTCCCCGCTCTAGAAAGACAAATGCAGCGTTGAGTTACGCCACTCGACACGCTTTTGTTTATCTCTATTGGCCATCGTGGCGCAGATAGATAACGTACGTAATGTGATATTCTTACTCGGGGTAAGATAGGGTTAAGTACCGCCACTTAACACGCATGTCTCGATTGCAGGTACAAATCGAATTTCTGCTTTCCCTATAATATGTGAATGAAAATTTATTCGATAGCAGAAAATGGTATCTACTTTTTTCTTTTCTTTTTTTTTCAGCTTCACGTTGTATTCTATATGTAGCAAGGTACGCAGATAGAGCTTAGTGTTAAAACACTCCGCTCCCTAGTTTCAGTAGAATTCTAAAAGCATTGCGTGTTGAGTGGCGTAACTCAACTCACTTAACTCACTCTTTTGTCCCCTGCGTCACTACGACCTCGACGGCACAAAAAAAATTAAAAAGGCCAAAAGTCCACAACAAAAGGTGAAATTAAAAGGAAAACAATCCAAGTAAATAAAACAAAAGCATTCCAGCATTCACAAGGTAACAACCAGAACTTCATAAGTCCGCAGTAGTCCTATCAATCCATACTTTGATCTCCCATATCCATTTATTAAGCTCAATCACTAGAAATATACTCATATATAAACCTTTTGATGTCAATAAACGGTACAAGTTATAAGATAGTTGGTAGAAATTGATGTTTTTCGCTATTTTTCTTGTTTTATTTACTCACTAGTCGCCTCCGCATGGCTTTGTCCGTTTTTACAATTTATTTTCTCATCTCAATCAATGACTTTCATGATCTCCTAATATTATCATTTTAAAGACAATATCCATGTATTGATAGCTCGGCGTTGAATTTTGCTACTCAACACGCAATGCCTCGAGAATTCGGCAGAAACAGAGTGTCTCAACACTAGGTTTCCTCTGCCTACAATGCTGTGTGCGGGATACAGCGTGAAGCTGATTTTTTTAAAGACTTTTTTTGTTTGTGAACCGATTGAAATGAAACAAACACTAAATGCTGTAACTAAATTTAAATCGGCTAAGCCGTTCCTGAGATTGGCGTAAACAAACGCACAGACATTAAGATTATTTTTTAAATTAATGTTTTGGGTTCTATTATATTAATAAAGACCCCCAATAACATTTATTATTATTATTTATTATTATTATTTTCTTTCTTCTATGTACAAACACCGATTCGTCTCGATTTTATTATAAATACTTATAGATTATAGTGATGTTAGTTGTTTATTTTACTTAGTAAATATCAACTCTCTCAAAATATCTC
>HE671698.1:33801-44780 GCA_000313835.2 Heliconius melpomene melpomene
AATTTGATATATAATTCATTAAAAAAACACATGAGTGCAAATTATTAACATTTAGTTACATGTTTAAACCAGGCAACCCTAGACTTGCGGCAGACTGAGAGCTGGCAACCCTTAATTTTCCAATTCCTTATGCGATTATCTTTCAAATGATGTGCGATTCATATAAAAAACGTATGGGTGCAATTTTCTCCAAAAACGAGTTACGAAAAAATGTAATTAAAGGTGATTGCGGCAGGATTCTTCCAGGCAACCCAGGTGTAATCTGTTCTACTAATCATGTATTATTCATTAATATAGGTTTAATTAAGAAAACTCGTTTATGCAGGATTCAACGGCCGGATCTCAGTCTATTACTGTAAGACAAATAGCGGCGGTGACTTCCAGCACTCAACACACAATGTAATGAAAACTGGAAATTGAAAAACACTATCAACTTTGCGTTACGAAAGCGAAGAAAAGAAAATATTAAAATATTGAATATTTCATTATTAAATATTAAATATTTCATTTTCTCGAGTGTGAATCGAACCCACTACCTGTCGCGTTTGCAGCTCCATCTTAATGCCCTTGCTACGACTGGCTTCGGGAGAAGCATCTATAAAAGTTTTTTTAAGGTCTACTAATATGTACAGTATGGATCATAGAATTTAAACTTATACGTTAAAAAAATCATATACCTAAGAATCATACGGAAATCGAACCAGTGACCATTGCCTCCAAATCCTAATAAAAGAAGGAGAGAAATATAAACTAAAGTGATATAAAATATTTGAATAGTTTAATTATTTACGGTAAATCCCCGGTATTTTAGTATAAGCCCCTTGTTTTAAGCTAACTGACCACATAGCATCACAGCTCTTATTGGATTTAAAACCTCGTCGTATATATTTTGGAATTTGGTCTTTCATTTAATAACTTTAAATAAAATTTTAATTCACTTTTTGATTGTTATTTTAATATGTATTTCTGAATTATATTATTTTGACGCTATTGTGACGCAACGGGCCAGTCGGGCTGTTTACCCTACGGTTTGGGGTTCAATTCACAATCGGGGAAATCAATTAGTACTATGTTGAATTTAGCCACGAAACGCCATATGTAGAAAATTGGGGAAGATATGTTAATAAATAAATTTGAACCCTAACTCAACATACCAAGGAATATAAATATAAAATTTAAGATAAATACATATCTTAAATTTTATATTTATATTCATATTCAGTTATTTTTAACATTTTGAAAGTGTTATTCTACATCCAAGAAAGAAGAATACTTATTTTAGAAAATGTATAAAAAATAAACTTAACGGGAATTGAACTAATCCAAGAGGAGCAGGTTCAAATCCCGCTATTCAAATTTCCACACATTTTCTAAAATAAGTTCCCCAGTCAGAAACTCGTATCTAACTATTACAAGATACAAAACTTCATCGCGAACTACCCACCACCGCAGTTCCATTCACATGTTGACAGTTTCGTACTACTTCACAAGTGGTTTCTAGGTCAACTGAATGCCCTAGACAAAAACAAACTCCTACTGCCTCCACTAGTGTGCTTTAAGAGTTTTATTTTATAAACACGCTGTATATGGAGATAAAAGTTTGTTTTAAAGTTCAAGTTAGAGTTTTTAAAGTTTTCTAAGAAAATATTTAATATGTATGTAAATAAATAAGGAGTTGTTTTACGTTGAAGCTGAAATTTTATAGATATTCTATTTGTTATTAGTTTTTTTTACTTTTCGTCGAATTCCGTAGGCATTGAATGGTGAAACTGAACGCCACGCGTTACCTCGATACCAGGGCGAAGAAGTGAACATATTAAACATGAAATTCCTCGAGCAAGAATTGAACCAATAACATATATATATATATGTAAAGTTTTATTATTATGATTATCTTATGCGGAGAAAATATAACGAAACAAAGATAAGTGTACTGTTTAGTAAAAAGAAGTCTTAAAGACAGTGTATTTTTTATTTAAACTAAATCTGATTGGAACCATTTACGGTGAAATGGTTAGGAAAATTCTATTTAAAAATCTATACAGAAAAATATGAATACAAGGGCATTATTTATTGTTATTTTTTAGCTTCAAGTTTTATCTCACATTACAGTACTAGCAAACGTAGGGAACGTAGTGTTAAGTCACTCCGGTTCTCTTGTCGTTGTCTTGTCACTAGAACTAAATGAAAAAAACTCATTGCCACGAGCGGGAATAGAACCTACATCTGCAGTCAGAGACCGCTCAAAAGTATAAAAAACAAGTCTTTATATTCCTAACGCTTCATACTGTTCAATATTCATGATGAACGAGGTTATTTGTAGTTAAAAATAATATACCGTTCTACAACACCATTAGTTATGACAAATATGGCAATTACATGAAGTAGGTCATTCATTATTAAATCGATAGAGAAAATGAACTTGTTTTTAATTTTTCATTAAATTGATGGCTAAGCAGGTTTTTTTATTTAAAAATATTATAAGTAGAACTAAGTCTTTTTGTGCTTGAAGCTGTCATTTATTAGCTACTTGGTAAGTGTCGTGGATTCCTATTCTAGCCGACTAGGGGCATTTAATACGTATTACTTTCCAATCATGCCTATTCTAGCCAACTCACTCAACACGCAATGCCTCATGAATTTCGCAGAAAGTGGGGTTAACACTAGGTTCCCAAGTTCCCTCTAAAGAAAACAAATATATACATAAATAATGTCTCAACTAGCATAGACAATAGCGTTGGAGATGCTATAACTATTCTAGAATAATAACGTGGACATGACGTGTTTGTATTTGATGGTTCATGAATATCTTACCAATATTGACCTTCCATATAAACTATAGATACGTTTATAATAAACGAATATCTCGTCTCGTCGAAAATTACGTCTTATGTCTTACTAGCGGCCTGCCAGCGGCTTCGCCCGCTTGAAGTTTATTTGATATTGTATGTTAGTTTATTTGTTATGCTTTGACACGTAAACTATTCAACTGATTAAGGTCTATTCATGGATTATTACACATCGTTTTTAAAGTATCTTCAGTATAATCTTAAAAGTACGTATCTTTTATTTTAAAAAAGTATTTAATCTTTATATTCGAAAAAAGTATGTTTTAGAGGTCATCGACAGTAATAATTATTGACTAAAAGTTGGCCAAGTGTTTTTACACAGAAAATACGAATATAGGCCGACATGTAAACTATTCTTACCCCAAAAACAAAAAAGTGAAAAATAAAGCAACTTTGGACTAAATCCCAGCGGAATTACTAATCGATTGGGAAATATATAAAGCTCATTAACACATACCTAGCATTAAGTCTAGAATTTTAGGTCATTCACAAGAACTACGTGGCTTATCCGAACAATAATATCGAAACTATTTCGACTGTAATCAACGACTTGGTTACAATCAGCTCGTAATTTGCGGTCGTTGGATAATTGTACCAGGGCTTAGGTAATTTCTGAGTGCTTAGAACGCTTCATTAGAGAAATATTCTGGTGGCACAGTTATATGAGGATTTATGACGCATTTTGTTATAGGATGATTGGTTTTTGTGTTCCATTAGTCGGTTTGGGGTGGAATTGGGTGGGAATTGTGATGGTGATGGGGTTTTAGTAAGAGTTATTGATAGTGAAATTCCGACATTACAATTTTGGTCTCTGGTCTGTCTCTAAGAAGCCATTTTTTAAAATAATGCATAATTTAGTTTCACCAGAACGAGAAAATGGATTTTTTTCCTCGAATATGGTCGAACTCACAACAATGGATTTACAACCAGACTCTGCACCAATGCTCTCTCACAGCTGAGACGTTGATGACGTTGAGTTCCGCGACTCAACAAGCAATGTCTCGAAAATCGACTGACGCGTGGGGAACGGAGTGTATCAACCCAGGTTCCCTTTGCCTTCCCTAAAAATTAAAGCCGAAAAAAGAACATTTGAAAATGTATTAATTCTTGTGGACATTAGCAAGATAAGAACAAAACAGATTACAAATTCGTTAATTAACAAGAAGTTCACAGGAAGCACTCGGGGAGCGATAACGCTTTTAAAATCGAATTATTTATTGGTTATTTTATCTGTTATCTGCTTCATCGCGTTAAACGGGTGCTTTATCATAATTGGAAAATGTTTCGTTTCTAAAATTTATGGCTTATTTTTTGGAGATAATTCTTATAAGAATAATAATGTAGCACAGGAAAGAGCTCAGTAGTGTGAGCGTGCGAATAGAAGGGACCGTACTCACTCTAGAATTATGTTGTACCACCCAGATGTCTTACTAAAAATTAATCCGAAAAAAAAACCGCTTTGCACAGAGAGATTTGTTCAAAGGTAAAGTTCAGAAGAGAAAACATTTGTAGATACGCCCATGCTTAGTAGTGACACAGTCAACTCGACAGTACCTGGGTAAAAAATTCCTGGAACCTAGTGTCAGGTCACTCGTTCGAGGGGATATGGAAGAGATTTCCACTCTAATAGTAACCAAATTTGATCTTTATCGAGTGATGGTAAGTAGATGGTAGTTCTACTTTCTAATTAGAATCTTTTCTACCTAACTCAGAAGCTCCAAGATAAAATAAAATATATGTTAATATTTTTTTATCAGAAAAGTAAGAGCTCATAAATGTATCATCTATGAAATAAAATATAATATGATGTAAAATCTTTTAGCGGTATTGTTTATTATATAAAATGCTTCAAAGGAAAACATTTTTAAATAATAAACACTGTAATATATTTTTCATTACTCCATACGTTCGTTTCGTATGAAAGAAATACTGATGAGGAGTTTATTATATTTATATTATAATTTTCACGTTTATGGTAGATTGAAACGAAATATTCTGTTTATTTTAGTTATATTTATAATTCATTTAATTTGGGCTTTGATCAGATTCGGAGCGATCTCGTCCTCTTCTCTCGTCCATTCTCACGTCTTTACCCACAACGCAGGGCAGAGAATGTTTACTGTCCAGGCACTCCTTTCCACCTGAATTTATTTAGAGTGGTGGAGCTCAACGCCATGCTGCACCTACCAGAGCGGGGAGCTAAAGACAATTTATATATTAAAAAATGTGTGAGTTAAAAGTTTCGCTCTTTTCACTTCGCTTTCATTTTTTCGCTTTCGAAGTGAACAATAAAATAAATGATATATAATCAAATTATCACTAGATTTCATCATTTTAATAGCCTAACAATTGAATTTGCATATGCAAAATACAGTTTAAAAATATTCATTGGAAAATCGAATATTAAAAATTGATGGGCAATCTATGGAACAAAGGCGAGCTCTTTGATCTGCCGCATCTGTCATATTTTACTTTGTTTTCCTTCTAATGTATGTTTTTATGGCTTTATTTATTCAGGGTTATGGGAGTTGGTTATATATTTGTAATATAACAAGTGGTATCCTGCTGCTTCGTCCGTGTATATCGTAAAATCTCGTTTCATTCCCGTTTCTACTTCGATTACAATCTGACAGTCAGTCAGTTTCATGTATATATAGCTATATAATAGCTTATATAGCCCAAGATCCCAGAGCTGCCAGACCTATGTCATTTTAGCAAAGCTGAATTCAAAATCAATAGAACACAATTAGAAATATTACATTTTTTCTTCAAAATTTTTATTTAAAATTTTTTTGATAAAAAAATTATCTATTCATATTTGCCAATATTAAATAGTTTCGATGTGTCTTTAGAAAAGGCAATAACTTTGAAGTAGAATTCCGAAAAAAAGGAAACAAAAACATCAAACCGCCCTGTCATTTTTTCACAAAATCATCCACATACAAAAGGATATTAGATTCTTCAATAGGGAAGGTCAAAAGGAATTCTTAAGAGAAATCTCAATCATTTCGTTTGACATTAATCCTATGGATAAGAAGCTTCTAGCCTAATGTCGTCTTCGAAAGCGTATTTAAGTCGTCGAAAATAAGTTATGAATAACTAATATAGGATTTTTTTCAGCTTCTCGCTGTATCTCGCATGTAGCAGGGTAAGGGAGCCTAGTGTTAAGACACTACGCTTCCCACCTCCCGCCGAATTCTAGAGGCATTTTTGAGTTGAGTGACAGAACTCCACGCCGCGCTATTTCCTCGATACCACAGCGAAGAAATGAAAATATTAAATATTATTTGTTTTTCGATTGAGAATCGAACCCACACCTATCGTGTTTACAGTCATACACCTATGTCCCAGTATCACGACTGCCCTCAATATTGGAATTGCCATCGAAACTACCAATAAAATTACATATAACTTTACAGGAGGATCACGTACTACTAATATAGAGGAAGGTCTTTGAATCCAACATTCACAAAGACCGAAGTTGTCTAATCGTGTAAAGTGAAACAAAAAGCCGATTCGTTGAACAATATTGGCATTACTTTGTAGGAATAAGTTTGTAATAATAATAAATTTTTGGCAAATATAAATGTAGGTACATAGAAAAAATATTGATCATGAGAAAAAAAAGAAGATGAGGCCTTTCGTGGCGCAAGAGCCAACCTGCAAGGAGGAACAATGCCTGCAGAATTAAATGGGAAGTGGGGGACGGAAATGTGTTAATGGCCACGGAGTGTTTTAACACTGAGCCTGTGAACAGGGAACCTGAGAACCTATTGTTATGATACTCCGTTCCATCGTGTTTACGGTGGCATGCTTCTGTCTCTGTGACACGACAGACACTCAAAAAAGAGAAAAATACCCGTAAATCAAAATTTAATATATATATGTAAACCCATCTTAAACTATCCTATACTTACTTTAGAAGGTACCAAAAGTAGGAAAAGATACTCTATAAAATGTTACGTTATCGTAACTCGGTTAAGTTAATGGCCGCGAGAGGAGAGGAATGAGGCCGGAGTGCTGATCTATCGATTGTCGCTCTAATTTCGTTTAAAAGGTATCGGGGTTTCTTTCCCCCAATCTTTCGAACTAAAATACTGGGGAGAGTGTAATTGGATATATTACTTTTAGTGCTCAGTACCTGTATTTATTTGTTGGTTGTGAAGTAATTTGGAGAGAAATTTTGACTTATTTGTGCCATTAGCGAGTTTTTGATATAAGGTTTGGGGTTTGATTTTTTTAGCAACGTCGCTGTCGTTAAGGTGTTCTATTCTCCTCGTTCCGTTCGTTCACGCGAATCGAATAGGCACCTACAGTGTCCTTTTTACGTATGTAATAGGATGAAACTACGGTTCTAAAAAGCAGTTCTAAATAAAAACAGACAATCTTGTCATTACCTAACCTACTTTCAGTAACACTATTCGTAGCTTGCATAAATTTCTTAATACAGAAGTGATAAAAGCAAGTTTGATATTACAATCCAAGATAATCTACAAACTTGAATTTAGTTTGAGAATTCATAACTCATTCTCTTACCTGAATATTTAAGGGATCAATTACAAAGCCCCTGCAGCTGCACTGGTCCTGTAGTTCTCGTAGTTTCAATTTCAATTTATTTCTATAAATGTGTTAAAATTTATTTTTCATTTATAAAATTATCACATTGTATAACTGAAAATTTAAATTTTACTTATATTTTTATTTATATTTCAAACTAAAATTCAAAATATTGACATCAAACATATTCCAGTGTAACATACATTGCAGCCGTATCTCAGAGGAGAAGCTAACTAGACCAATATATTTTAACTAACTCCGTGTATGTTTGTATTTGTTTAAAAATAAATCACACGGAACTGTTACTGCTTTGGCCCGGATTTTTATTTAGTATTTTCCATCCAAATCGAATATATTAAATATTAAATTTTTCATTTTCTTACAAATTATACGAGTAAATGTGATGAAAATAGGATAATTTATGCATAAGGCTTAAATGAACATCATAATTTATTTCTTTGATATTTTTTTAGAATAAACAAAGACGTAATATCGATCCTACGTAGAGAAACTTTAATGTACTAGAAGCTTAAAATATAGCAATTTGAAAACGGTAAATAATTTTAAAAACTTCTCCTATCTCCCTTGGTCTCCAGAATAAGATGTTATCATTCTTTATAAATCAAAATAAATCCGGAGAAAATAGAAAAATAGCATTAAAAATAGTAAAATTCATGTGATAAAGAACACTAAGTACATAAATTTTGCTTATTTTGGAAGCTAACACGAAATATTAAAAATTATTGCAACAAAAAAAGTTTTAATCGGATATAAAATTTTTGATAGGCATTTTCAATATTCAAGAATTACTTCATGTTCATTCGGCTTTATTTCCTTATCCCTTTGGAGCATTTAATTAAAAATAATTTCCCAAGACTCCATCATCCCTTTGACATTTTCTTTTATTTCTATTTATTAAATGGTTACCTAAATCCTGTAAAAGGTTTAAAATTTATTTTCTAAATGTAAAATGTCGTAATAATATAATAAGGATTATTGGTAAGACAGTATTTTAATGTTGAAAAGAATCTTTCACCACATTTATATCCATTTTTATTGTATAAGTATATTCATCCTCTCGTGGAAGTGGAAATCGAACCCATAATCGTACAGCATTCAAACGACTACTCCAATAGCGTCTAATGAACATTTTTATTTATAGGGTTTTATCTGATCTGAATATTAAATACCTTCTTAGAAGCAAGCAAGAGAAACTTTTATTAAATAAACTACACCAAGCATAATTAGATAACCTCGCAATTCCAAGTACTAACACAAATGTAGCTTTATCTTTGAGATTTGCTACTCATGGAAGGCAAATAGGGTAAGTAAGTGCAATCAATTTTAAATCTTAACTTTTTTTGAGATCGTCATGGTGTAGGGGCACTACTAGTAGTAACGCGACAGTTGTAGGTTCAATTTCTAATTGAACATTTTCATCTCTTCCGTCTGATACCAAGGCAAAAGCGCGGCGTTCATTTGCTCCACTCAACACGCAATGCCTCAAAATTTCGACTTTGTTTTGTTACCACAGCAAAGAAATGAAAATAATTCATTCTCCCCGAATAGTAATCGAACGAACAGCCTTCGCGTTTACATTCAGGCGTCGTGCCAATACACTCACAGCTTCAAAAGTCTAAATCATCATTAAAACTAACAAATAAGCATATGTAAAACGTATACGAGAATTTTATTCTATTACATATTTTCAAATATATATTCCACTATAAGAGTATGTAGCATTAAAGGTAAAACTTCGATAACTACAGCTGGCGTTGAATAAAAAGTGCGCCTACAAAGTTCTGTCACGCTCAGTTTTGAAACCAGTAATTCAGTGAAGTTGAAAAATTGAAATTGGATCAACTGGGAAATCGATTATTGGCGAATAAAATTCACTGAATGTTGGAGACGGCAAATACGTATGGTACTCGTTGGTACGTTGTTTATAAAGGCCGCGTGCGGAACGGTTTTAGAATTCTGGCGTAGTTAGTTTTTTCATTAATGTATATATATTTTGTTAAACCTACATATTTTGTGATAATTAAGATTTGTAAACTCTCTGTTCTTAAGACACATACCAGGGTAGGTAGCAGAGGGAACATGGTAACCTAGAACTTAAGTAGAATTCAGGAGGCGTTGCGTGTTGAGTGGTAGAACTCTACGCAGCGCTTTGCCTTATCACGAGAGCTAGGAAATGAAAGCGTATGAAAATCAGGTTCCCTCTGTCTACCTTACTAAAGAATAACGCGTAAAACTAAAACAAATACATTTAAGGTAGACTAGGAACACGGTCCTATATTTCTCAAATACTGGCAAGCTCTGCTACGTTAAGAAATTAACCATTCCACAACTTTAGAGAATAATCCAACGATTTTAGAATTACAAAATCCTCAACCGACATTAGAGATAAAAGGAATTCTATCCCAATCAAAATCCCAATACAGGCTTTGAATGAATTGTCAAAGCTTATATTTGATCCTCCTTATCTGTTTGTCCTCAGCTATTAGGACAGTTAATTTGGACTGTCTCATGTTTAAATACTTTGAAGGTGTTTCAAGTGGCCGAAATGGAGGTATTTACTTTGAATGTATAATTTTCAAGTGCTAATTGTCGCTTGATGTGTGTTCATACAATTTGTATAGATGAGCTTGTGTAGATAATAGTTACCTTCTTCAGCTTAAAGTTATTCCTTTAGGTTTAAATATAATAATGATTATTATTATGTATTAATAGTAATATTTTGTCCCCACGCGGTCCTTTCAAATGAACTAAAATTTAAAAAATCTGCTTCACGTTGTATCCCGCACAGAGCGGTAGGTACAGTAAACCTGGGGACCTAGTTCCGATTCCTACTTTCCACCGAATTCTTGGGGCATTGCGTATCATCATATCTCTTTTACAGTTTACTCATATTTTTTCTGTGTACACCTGGTATCGAATATCAAGTATCTAGGTCATATAACACTTCCAGATGACCTAGAATCTTGATGCTTAAATTTTTGATGAGTGAGCAAGGTACAAAATTGAGAATTTTCTCACGGTAATATAAGTATTGCCGTAAAATAAATTAATATTTTTTCAAATTCTTTATAATCTTAAAAAGCTTACAATATATGTAATAACCCAAGATCCCAGAGCTGCCAGACTTTCAACACCAGAATTTCAGCTTTACTAAAATGACGTAGATCTGGGGGCCCTGGGATCTCGGTCTATAATGTTAATACGTAAACTAAAAGTTTATGAGTTCTGATTTAAAGTCATGTTGTCATTTTTTTTAATAACTGACTAGGCATACTTTTTTAGATCTTAACAACACAAAAATAGACATATAATATAATCGTTTAATCTTTATTCTAATATAGTTTTAAATATGAGTTCCCGATTAAATTCTGTATTAAAATGAACATCCTTAGTGATTTAGAAAACATTGTATAATATAATAGTATGCTTGAAAGTAAGCTTTAATATCGTTAACAAGGCACGTAGAATATAAAACTTAAAGCAACTTTAAACGTTAAGCGAGATAAAATTCAAATTACAAAAACAAAGGAGCTCGAGTACTTAGCGAAAAAA
>HE671698.1:44880-55297 GCA_000313835.2 Heliconius melpomene melpomene
ATTCCACTACTTTAGAGAATAATCCAACGATTTTAGAATTACAAAATCCTCAACCGACATTAGAGATAAAAGGAATTCTATCCCAATCAAAATCCCAATACAGGCTTTGAATGAATTGTCAAAGCTTGTATTTGATCCTCCTTATCTGTTTGTCCTCAGCTATTAGGACAGTTAATTTGGACTGTCTCATGTTTAAATACTTTGAAGGTGTTTCAAGTGGCCGAAATGGAGGTATTTACTTTGAATGTATAATTTTCAAGTGCTAATTGTCTCTTGATGTGTGTTCATACAATTTGTGTGGATGAGGATGGTAATGAGCTTGTGTCGACTTTAAGAAGTTATTCCTATAGGTTTAATATAATAACGATTTTATTATTATTACTATTAATAATAATAAAATCATTATTATATTAGTTGTTGTATCCCGTTGTATCCCGCACAAAGCGGTAGTTATAAGAAACCTGGGAACTTAGTGACTAGACACTTCGTTTTTATTAAGATATTTCCGATTCCTACTTTCCACCGAATTCTTGAGGCATTGCGTATCATCATATCTCCCTTTCAGTTTACTGATATTTTTTCTGTGTACACCTGGTATCGAATATCAAGTATCTAGGTCATATAACACTTCCAGATGACCTAGAATCTTGATGCTTAAATTTTTGATGAGTGAGCAAAGTTCAAAATTGACAGTTTTTTCACGGTAATATAAGTATTGCCGTAAGATAAATTAATATTTTTTTAAATTCTTTATAATCTTAAATAGCTTACAATATATGAATTTCACCAGAATTTCAGCTTTGCTAAAATGACGTAGGTCGGGGGCCCTGGGATCTCGGTCTATAATGTTAATACGTAAACTATAAGTTTACGAGTTCTGATTTAATGGGCTCGGTAGTAGCTCACGAAGCACATGTCATGTTGTCATTTTTTTTTAATTATTTGGCTAGGCATACTTTTTTAGATTTTAACAACACAAAAATAGACATATAATATAATCGTTTAATCTTTATTCTAATATAGTTTTAAATATGAGTTCCCGGTTAAATTCTGTATTAAAATGAACATCCTTAGTGATTTAGAAAACATTGTATAATATAATAGTATGCTTGAAACTAAGCTTTAATATCGTTAACAAGGCACACAGAATATAAAACTTAAAGCAACTTTAAACGTTAAGCGAGATAAAATTCAAATTCAAAAACAAAGGAGCTCGAGTATTTAGCGAAAAAAATGTACCAATTCTGCGTTGAGCTACTTGCCAGATAAAAGAGGACTTAAGCATTATATTTAAAAGTTTATATTAATATATATGTGAATATTCTTTTTTTGAGGGTAGACATGCCGTAGTTTTTAGCACAACTTATAATAAATATCACAGAGGCCTGTTTACGGACATCTGGACTAAGCCTACAGGCCTAATCAATTTGAACTGTTCCATACAAAAAATTGTAGAAAAGTAATATTTTCCGTTTTTTTTTATATATTTATTAAACATCACCAAAATGGGGCGAAACCGTAAGCTTGTTAATTAGGAGTATTTATTTCTGGTGTTGTTGCCAAAAGTAAGTAAAGGAGGTCACTTGGCAGACCAAGCCAGCTGGAGGCGTTTCTTTTGCGGCTTTCGATCTGCAGCTTTTTGCTGATATCGGTCATAAAGTACTGTCACAAAGCCAACATTAGAGTCCTATAAATCTCTGCGTTTTGATTTGAGCAAGAACTGTAGATAATGGTGATTATATGAAAAATTGCCTTTTTGTTATTTCTTTTGTTTTAGCTATTGTCTTTATCCCATTAACTATTAAATTTCTATTGAATATTATTCTTTTTAGCGTTATACTATATCCAGAATATTTCAGGATAGTCATTTTCAGGATAGACCCTAATGTCTAAATAATATGTTATCTAATTTCCGCCCAAAAGTAGGTTTACCTTGACAGAAAAATGAAAATAATTTATTTGCCCTAGTGGCGAAACTCACAACCTTGGCATTTAAATTCAAACGCTAACTTCACTATATGGTTTTTAATAATTATTTTAATAATTACAAAACAGCTACTTTCAGAAGAAGTTTTTACTTATTCTCCATACTCGCTGTTCACGAGTGAGCGATCAAAGTATAACCGCTTGAACAAAGGTACGCTGGCGTTATGAAAACTGACCTGGTTACAGCTAAAAACCTTAAAGTATGCAAAGTTATAATATTTTTTATATAGTTATAATTAATTGTTATTTAAAGCACTTGTTGTGCAGTGACGTGCTAACTGCCAAGTCGATGGTTGTTGGTTCAAACTGTGAAGATGACTACATTTAAATTATTTTAATATTTCTCCTTTTGCAAAACAAAGCTTGGTGCCGAATTCCACCAGTCAATAGACAATGTATCGAAATTTAGCGGAAAATGCAGAACAGGATATCTGAACTTTAAGTAATTTCTTAGTACCTGCTATATATAGGCATATATATGTATGTGTTCAGGTTAAAGAGTTACATTTAAAATCTTTAAGAACCGTGAAAATCAAAGATTTGATTTCTCGTACACAATTTTTTTAACTTTACGTTGTATCTCACATACAGCATAGAAGAGAGAAGAAGTTTAATGTTAGGTCACTCTGTTCCTCACTACCCTCCTAATTTATGGCGGAACTAAACGCAGCGCTTCATAGTAAAATTGAAAAATTTCAACACGCAATTTTCACTATACACCACAAATTCACCGGATGAATATTTCCTATAACTGGGTCATTTGCTGTGCTCTGGGCACAGTGACGGCACCTCTGTCCGAGCGATTGACTACTTTGACCGTTCTAGTGTAAACAATGGAAACGGATGGATGAGAGACTCTTTCTAATATACTTGCATAGGTGGCATTTTATGTTTGTTTGTCATGTTTGTGATGCTTAAATATAACCCAGCTGAGCCTATATTCATTGAAAAGATTTTTTCCATGTAATATTTTACGTTGAGGCCAGTCGTGGCACAAGGGCACAAACGATCCCCACTGGAGGGGATGAAATAATTCTTTCCATTTCTTCGCTCTGGTGTCACGCAATGCCTCCAGGATTGGCAGAAAGTGGGGAACGGAGTGTTACACTAGCTTACCTTTGCCAATCCTGCTGTGTGCGGGATACAGAGTGAAATTGATTTGATTTTTATTTGAATATTTTACATTTCCAGAGTACAGTGTACAGTGGTATTACAACAACTAAATCGCACCTCCTAGCGGTGGTGTAAAGATAAAGCGCGGCGTTAAGTCCCGCTTCTTCTGAGCAGAAATTGGAGAAATGATTTTCTTGGCATTAGGTTCCCTTATCCTGCTGTAACGGAGTACTCAAAACATAACTACTTATCAATTTATAAGTGAAGAAAAAAATATTTCTTCGTTATAAATGAACCCCCGACCGTCGCGTTCTAACAAAACGACCGTACAAAAATATCAAAAAATATATATTCAGTGAAACTAATTACCTTATTCACTTTCAACAGAAAATAATTAAAGTAGAAAACAATAAAAAGCTGTAAGCAATTGCTTTTCTTACATTTCGGTGAACACAATTATCATTAAGCGCCCAACTTTTAATTTAGGCTTCCTCACGCTATTCTAAAACACGTTTGTACCAACATTTAACGTTATATTATAATTATTGGGGTGTTATTAATAGGGTATTATGGGGGTCACAGATTCGTATTCAAATTTTGGGAAAATATTATTTTTCTTTTCGTAAATATAATAATTTCACATAATGAATGTATCAGATATGTAAATATATAAGTATGTACAGTGGGTAAAAAAAGTATTTGCACACCTAATTTTTTTGAAGTTACACCTAGAAAAACACAGAATGATTTCAGTTAATTATTGTATTTAATAGCTTAATCCATATATATTTATAATTAATTATTAAAAATTCTTAGAAAACAGAAATAAAAAAATTTGATGGTAAAAACACCTTTTTTAAAGTCAAATAAGTATTTGCACACCAACCATTCCCTAGATACAATGTTATTCCCGCGACATTTTGTCACTTTAGGTAAAATGTGAATATTGTATGTATACATGTGAACATCGGGAAACGTATTCTAATAACGAGACATTTGTTTAGTGTTCAGAAATAATCTTGAAGCCAACATGCCGAAAGAATTTGAACTGTCGTTATCGACGCGTGAAGAAATTATTTTACTCCGTAATGAAGGTTGAAATCGGGTCAAATCGGGTCAAATTTAAAGTTAAATTACTCGACTGTGTAGTAAATTATAAAAAACCGAGAAGAAATGGGTAGTGTTGAAAATAAGGAAAGGTCCGTTCTTCCGAAGAAGCTCAGTACGAGAGAAAGGCGACATATTTAAATCGGTACAAAATAAACCATTTACAAGCGCTCAGAGCTTAGCAAATGATATCGCGTCAAGTTCAGGTAAGGTTGTCTGTGCCCAAACTGTAAGAAACGTACTGGGTAATGGTGGTCTTCGTAGCAGAACAGCGAGGAAAAATTCTTTCATAAGTGAGGCCAATATAGCAAAAAGACTAACTTTCGCGAAAGAATACTTAAATACCCCTTTAGAATTTTGGTACAATTTTTTTTTTTTGACGAAAGCAAATTTTATCTTTTTGGAACGGACAGACAAACATTTGTGTGGCGCAAGCCAAATACTGAACTTCAGGCGAAACATGTGCATAGTACAGTCAAACACGGCGGGGGTCTTGTGATGGTTTGAGGCTGCATGACAGTAAATGGTGTGGGAAACTTGGCTTTTATCGAAGGAATAATGAAAGCAGTAGATTACGGTAAAGTGTTGCGCGATATTTTATCTTGCAGCGCATCGAAATTAGCCGTAAGTGAGACATACTACTTTCAGTAGGACAATGATCCTAAGCATACAGCTATGAAAACCTAAGGAATGGGTGATGTACAATGTCCGTAGAATGCTGAAAACTCCGCCATAAACACCAGACATCCACCCAATTGAAAATTCATGGCATCTGCTGGATTAAAATTTGAGGAAAATGAAATTTTTAAATAAAAATGATTTGAAGGGTGCTTTGGTGGAGAAATGGGCTCAAATCTCGATTTAAACAACGTCCAAATTATTGGAATCGATGCCAAGGAGATTGCAAGCCATCATTGATGCTAATGGAATGCACACAAAATATTAAGTGTCTTTTCTTTCATTTATTATTGATTTTTTTTACAAAATACGTACAAGCCGGTTGGTGTGCAAATACTTATTTGACTTTAAAATATGTGTTTATACCGTCTCATTCTCTAATTTCTATTTTCTGGGAAATTTTATTAACCAATCTATATATATAAAATCGAAAGGTCACTCACTCATCACGAAATCTCAGAAACTACAAGTGCTAGGAATCTCAAATTTTGCATAGGAGTTACTTATAGGACGTAGGTGCTCGCTAAGACGGGAATTTGCAATATTCAACTTTTAAGGGTTTGTTTTTGGGGTTGATAATTTGTATGAAACTTCGTTACTAATGACATTTGTCTTTGTCATTCGTTACTAAATGCTAGGAGTCTCAAATTTTGCATAGACGTCACTAGGACGTAGTCATGGAGACAGAAATTAATAATAACATAGTTCACGCGGGTGAAACCGCGAGCGGGCTGCTAGTTCGAAATATATATAGATTAAGCTATTAAATACAATAATTAACTAAAAGCATTCTAATTTTTTGTAGATGTAACATCAAAAAATTAGGGTGTGCAAATACTTTTTTTACCCACTGTAGTTAGTTTAAGCATTTAATCTTCAATTAATTTAGAAATATTATATGGCGTAACTAAACACCGCTTTACATAGCCAGATTCATGAAACAGAAAATATGTTGAATGTAAAACATTTCGAAGGTTCCTGAAGTGAGAAAGGAACCATCGCGTACAGTCAGCAAGAAAAAACAAAATTCAACGCATTTTTTTTATTAATTCATTTATTTCCGGAAAATGTTATTTATTTTAACACATAACATGAAAATTGTTTGTACTCGTAGCTTATGAAAATTAGAATTCAAATTTTATGTTAGTATTTTATTTCTTTTATCGGAACCATGATCTTTATTGTCCTTAGAAGTTATTTATTATAAATAAAAAAAATTTTAACTTCACGCATATAAAGAGGAGTGGGTAACGGGAGCCTAGTGTCAAAACGCTACGTTCCCGTTCATTCATTTTTAAAAAATATTGCTTGTAGATATTGTAATGGCGCAATTTTGGGTCGAAAAACGACAATTTTGAAAACATGTGTATCGGTACACGCAACTCAACACCGCACATCTACACATCCTTCAAAACAAAATTTTAATTATTTAATAGTAATTTCAACACTACTTAGACATTGAAACATAATTATAACACCGATATCATTTTCTCCCATTCCAAACTGACCAAAAACACATTAAGAGCTTTATAAAGTAAAAGTAAAGGAGATTTTAAACGGAAAGTCCTTAATGAAACTCCAACCGTCGCACTTTCAAAGAGATTCCCAAGGACCGACGGTTATCTGGTTGTGAAATTTCATTAGCATATTGTAAAAGTGCTGAAGCTGTGAGAACGTGATTGGATGATGGATGAACGTTATAATTTTGTAATATATTCAAAAAGCTCTTGGAAAATTTGTAATTCTTTTTTCCAGCTTCACGCCGTATCCCGAATGTAGCAACCCTGCCACATTTATTCCCTCGCTCTGGTAACGCGTAAAGCGTGGTGTTGAGTTTCTTCTCTTACCACGGAAGGCCTCCAGAATTCGGCATAAAATGGGGAGCTGAAGTACCTTAATGAGTACGGAGTGTCTTAATTCTAGATTCCCAGATTCCCTACTTACTGCCTACCCTGCTATGTGTGATACCCTACTCTGATATCATGATAAACGGAACAGAATAACTTAAGTGAAACTTATTTTACCATTACATATAAGAATAAAAACTAAGGCTTTTAATTTAATTACAATTACCTCTAAACAGGATTTAAAATTAAAAATTAACATACATTAATACGTGTTAATTACCTTAACTTAACCGCAGTAACGTCTTAGTATAACTTGTGTTGAACACGATAAGCCCTACAACCGATTCTTGATTCTAGATAGCTCTAACAAATGTTCCTATAAAGACCTCGTTAACGTAATGGCGGTGATTTAAAATTAAATTACTAGTTTTAAGACGGTCAGGTAAGAATGTAGGGTAGTTCCGATTTTTTTTTTATATATATGTAATTAAAGTGAAGGTTCAAAGGTGTAAAATTAAATTCTAATATTTTTTAAAATTCTTTGAATATTTTGTTAAATATTGGAAGTAATTTAATAATTACATCAATTGATGGATTGTTTTATTGATTTAATCAATTGATTGATATCATAATTCTTGATCTCACATAACAAAATGATCGTATAATGCGTGTCGGTAACAGTACTCAACGCCGCATAATTGATTACTAAATTCGCTGATATAAAAAAAGAACCTACAATCTCCTAAACATAAACAAAAATATAACACCAAAGGCATTCATATAAACGGGCAAATAAAGGAATTTAGTCCCAACAATTCATTCAAGCATTCCTTCTACAAAATTCCTAAAATTAAACGAGCAAGCAATTAGCATATAAAAGTAAATCCGATAGTAGTAATGGTTACGCTATTAGAATATTAAGAAGTTTGCCTCAAAACTGTATTCCACTTTTAACTGTTTGAGTTGGAATTTGATTTAGCAAGAATTCATTTAGCAAGACTTTTTGATAAGTTTTTAATTCAAGAATTCTTTAATGAATTTAATGAAGTTCACGCACTTCAGTGAACGCTTATATTTCAATAAAGAGTCGAGTGTCTTTTGAATTTTGTCGACCGTTTAAGATTTTAATTGTAAGACGTAATGGAAAATTAGTTTTGCTAGGCTTTCATTAATTCTTTGGAACATGAGTATAAGAAGAGATGTTAAGAAAAGTCTCTAGTTTGTGTTCTTATAGAATAAGCTGACTCTATATTTTCGTGTGATTTAATTAAGTATCAAACATTTTATTTAGGCCTCAGCTATTAAAAATCAAAACAAACGCCCCTCAACACGCAATACCTCCAGAATTCGGCAGAAAGTGGGGAACTGAACACTAGGTTCCCTCTGCCTACCCTGTTGTGTGCGGGATACGGCGTGAAGCTGATAAATTTTTTTGATTATAAAATAAACCTTTTACTACCTAATCCGTTCATTGAAATATCAAGTATGCCTAAGAAAAACTAACATTGGCTTGAACAACAAAGGCCTAAAGCGATTCGGGTGATGCCTTTAGACAATATAATTGCTTTGTTAAAGTTAGCCGTGTGTTTGTTGTAAGACAGCTTGATGGTGAGTATTTTGGATTCGTCACGACACGACAGTATGGCGGCATTCCTATGTAAATTTAATTACGTTCATTATTTTACTATTAAAGGGATGTTTGGAGTGAAAATATTTTTGGAATTTTACTTGGAATTTGTGTTTTTTTTTGTTAGAAATTGTAGTTCATACGTTAATAAGATCATTTCATACATACATTCTTTAGCTTCACGCTATATAACACACGTAGCAGGGTCAGCAGAGGGAAACTGGAAACCTACTGTAAAGACAACCCGTTTCCTAGCTGAAGCTGAAGCTGATAAGTTTGGTTACTCACCAGACAATATGTCTAATTTGGGCAAAAAGTAGAAAATGAGTGTCCTGACACTATTATTCTGCCCTATTTTGCAAAAAAAAACATAAATCTTAAAATATATACTTCGAAAAGCAACTTACAGTCATAAATCCCGATAAATTGTCACCATATAAATGAGTCTTAACCGCCCGAGACTTGTTAACGAGAGGACGTAAAGAAAATGCGAGTGTGAAAAAATCAAAGTAATAATGTGGGACGCGGTGCGAGACGACGCGACGTGCTGGAATTATAATAATGTAGAGTTTTACGGATTTTTTGTTGAAGAGTGAATCAGGGATCGTAATATTTCCGGTTTTTCTTTTTGAAATTAACGATTTTTTCCGGTATAGAGGAGTAGTTCACGCGTTTATGGAAGAGACAAGGCAAACGAGCCTTCGGGTCACATGATGGTAAGTGATCACCACCGCCCACGATCCCGTGCAATACCAGATGAGCTACAGATACGTTGCCGGCCTTTAAGATGGATGCGATTTTAGATGCGCTTGTTGAAGGTACCCATATCATATCGACCTGAAAAAACTGCCGCGCGTAGGCCATTCCACAGTTTCGTGGTGCGTGGAAGGAAGTTCTGTTCTTTTCTTTCTAATGTGGCGTTCCGAGCGTGCCAGTTGAGCACTAAATCATTTCGCCAGTGTCACGTTGAATGGAGAACTTGGAAGGAAGTTCCTACGAAACCAGGTGGTGTTGATGATATTTAAGTTTATGACGTACCGTGCGGTTTAAAAATTATTTACGGAATACAGCATGAAGCTAAAAAAGAAAGATAATACGGTAAAAAAATAATAATTTATAAAATTAAACTTTACAAATAAATCTGTAATATATACATTGTTGGGTCTAATAAATTCATACTGTAGTAACCACAAACTTGTAATTTATTTCAATGTTCCTCCACTAAGGTAACCATTAAACGTGGTAAGGTTTTTTATAACGCGAAAATTATTCAAAATGTCATTTTACCATTTATAATACTTACTTTGCTTTACCTTCGTTATTTATTATTTTGTATTACGCCTTGTCAGCTCTGATGAGAAGAGTGTTTTTTGTTATATCTTTTTATTGTTCTTGATGAATTAAATTAAGAAAATTGTGTTTTTAATCTTAATTGTTCTTTTGAGGCCAGTCGTGGCCCACGGGCACAAGCGTTTGACTCGTTGTAAGCGCGACGGTTGTAGGTTTGATTTCCACTCGGGGACAATGAATTATGATTATTTTACTTAACAATTCCATTTATCGCTCTGGTAAGAAAGCAAAACGCGAAATTCATTTCCGCCATTTAACACGTAATGCTTCGAAAATGGGGGGGAAAGTGGGTACTAGATTCCCTCTCCCTATTCTGCTATATGCTTCAGTATGAAGCTGAAAATAGATAAATGTGATAAATTTAACTAGTACTATACTAACTAGAAGAAACCTTCCGCCAATCTGAATTAGGTACTTAAAGAATTATTAGAAATAATTTCACATAATTTACGCATTTTCTCGTATATAGAAGCCTAGTGAGAAGACTCAAGACAGAGACTTAGAACACTCACGTACTGTGTAGAGGAGATCAGAGATATCAATAATTTACGGGAAACAATCGTAGCGGTTGAGAAAGAAAGGAACAACACGCTTATTTGTTTTCCATTTTAAATTGCACAAACACAAATGTATTTTATTTAAAATACAGAATTTTATTACTGTAGAAGAATGCAATTAAGAACACCGGAAACCGTTGCAGCATTCGCCT
>HE671699.1:0-18297 GCA_000313835.2 Heliconius melpomene melpomene
AACTCAGATATTCTGACCTTAAAAGCATCAATGTTATTTTTCATGTCTTCATAATTCTCGTTAGTGAAATTCAAAAACTTTCTAATTTCAATTATATCATCTTCTAACGGTTTTATCTTTCTATCAATAATTTTGCTAATACTATCTTCCATTTTAGAAAATAATTCTTGCATTTTTTGATTCATAACTTCTTCTATTGCATCACGTAAATCATCCCGAGTTATGCTGCGATTTTCCGGTGTAGGCGGAGACTGAAGTGCTGGTCTTTTACTTCCTCTCACAGTAGATACATTGCGAATAGGAGTGTGATCCTTTTTTACATTCTTAGAGGAATTACGACAACATTCAGGGCAGCTCCAACCCGTATCTGTATTAGCTAGTGTTGCGTCAAGAAATATGCATGCAAAGTGATAACGTTTTTTACACTTTGAACATGTTATAGACTCATCATTATTACCTGCTTCCGGTAAACAACAACCCCATCGTGACCGTGACATTTTTATTATTTAATAAGTTTGAGTAAATAATATGATAATAATGTTGTCTTCTCAGATGCAAATGCTTGCTTGTTCGTACATGTGTCTTATCTGCAGAGCTTAATCTATGACGAAGTGATTAGGGTACGTCATACGTCTCGACGAAAGCTCTGCATACGATAATGGTTCTTCTGCTTAGCGCGTAACCGTGAGATTCGATCGCTGATGCACTCTGACCACTGTGGCAGTGAAATATTCAACTGACCGCACAAATTGTCACAAAAAAAATTAATATATAAATCTAAGCAATTATTGCGTTATTTACGATATTATACACATTTTAATTGCAATGTTTGTATCACTAATGTATATTAACACACTTTATACACTGAATTTTCGAAGCCGTTGTTAGATATTGTGAGTGGAAATAATTTTAAATAAGATATTTTCGCGGAACTTGCGTGAAGGAGTATTATTTAGGCCGTGTCAAAGACTAATTGCTGATGAATTGATTATAAAACTAGAGATTGTTAAGTTTGGTTGGTCAGGCTAATCTCAGGAACTACTCGTTCAAATTTAAATTATTTTTGTGTTGGATAGTTAATTGGTTATAATGAGTTTCACGTTGTATCCCGCACACAGGCAGAGGGAACCATAAATGTGAATAAATATTTAATTCCTCGAGTGGGGATCGAATCCACAACCGTCGCGTTATAGTCACACCCTTGAACCACTACGTCACGGCTGCCTTACTATACTATAAATACTATAAATAGATGAATTACAAAACCTTCAACTCCTATTAAAATCCTTTTTTCTTCAGCCCTACAGCGCAAGACGATTACAATCCCTGGTGGCATGGCTTCCGTATCGTCGGCTTTTGCTTCTCGTTCCTCAACAGTTGCGTCAACCCCATAGCTCTCTACTGCACTAGTGGCATCTTCAGGAAACACTTTAATAGGTACAAATTATAAATAAATAAGCTCATTTATTTATATTTCATGATACAGCGTAAAGCTTCACGCAGCATCCCGCTAAGCAGAGAGAAAGCAGTGTTAACGCAGTCTAATTCATTTTAAAAGATAACATTGCACAAAATTACGAGAACGAAGCAATTTGTTAGTAGATTGTATTTATCTAATGAAACCAGAGTAGAGTGAGGATGTTTGTTGTTTATTTAGAATGTTTCAATTTAAATCGATTTTGTAATGGAAATTCTATATCACATACAAAGAAATGACGTGATATTACAATTAATTCTTTATACTATAGCATCTGTTGGCTGTGGCTTAGTGGTAAGACACTCCGTTCTCTAATTTCCACCTTGTTTCCCGTTATTGTATGTTGATTGGTGGACACTTAATGGTACGCTTTATATTCTTACAAAGCGAAATAATAAAAAAAATCGTGGTAGAATGAAATTATAATGTTTCATATTTAAATTTTCAAAAAAGGACTAAATAGTTCAGTTAAATAACTAATAATTATTTTTAATATATTTTTTATAATATTAATTTTAGATATCTCCTCTGCCGCAGCGGGTCCACGCACGGTCCTCGTGGGTCGCTTTCATTATCAACATCAAGACGCCTACATTCTAGCAGAAAAACTAATATTAGTATGGTGCCGAGGACGTGAGTGGATTGTGTTATTTGTTATATACTGGCGGTTGATTCATTTTTTTTATTTTCTTCTCTTTTTCCTTATAAACTCTACTTATAATTTAAGAAGCCGTCATAGCCATCTTCAAGTTTTTTTTATATCACAGTCAAATACATAAAAAAATGAAACACGACTAAAAGCGAGAAAAGAAAATAATTTACATGTAATTCATCCCCAAATGAGAATTGAACCAATTACACAAAACGTACAGCCAGACACTGATCCGCTAGGTCATCATGGCCTCGATATTAAATATTAATACTTTCATTTATATCAAAAATTAATACATCACCGCAACAATTTTCATACAAATTATATTCGGGCAAGCACCAAGTTTGCATAATTTAATTATAATTTGTAAATCCAATTGTTAAGCCCCTTATTGTCCCGCTTCCTTGTAAAAATTCCAAATTTTCATAATTTTTTTACTCTTTTGGCTGTTTTCCGCATGTATGTTAAAAGGGTAGGAAGAAAAAACCTAGTATTTAAACTCTCCATTCACCACTTTTTGCCGATATTGCCGAATTTTGGTGAAATTGTGTTTTGAGTGGTGGACTGCACGCCGCACTTAACCTTGTTATTAGAGCGAAAAAAGAAAGTATTCAATTATTTATGCCCCCGAGTGAGAATCGAACCCACTCCCCAATCGAATACACTTCAATGAATAATGAAACAAAATGATTACTTATATGGGGAAATTTTGACAAGGGTACATATGAGAACAATCGTTTTAATCATTTATCTTAATTTACGTATGAATCATTTTTAACCTTGCGTCTAAATTTTTAGAATTATATTTTTTATAAATGAGGACAGTCTTGGCGTTAGGGCACAAGCGTATACTGTAAACGCTACTGGTAGTGGGTTCGATTTGTATTCCAGGAAATTACATATTTAATATTTTCATTTCCTTGCAAAAGCACGGCGTTTATTTCCGCCACTTATCAGACAATAAATCCAGAATTCGACGGAAAGAACTTAAAGCTAAAAAAACTATATATCTACCTAAATCATTGTCTACAGGACAAGCGTCGGCCGTGATAGCAGCATCCGCCTCTTGAACAACGGTTCATCGAATCTCTGAGGAAGGCATCGTTCGCACTCCACCGCGAACAACAATCAAGAGAGAACGAAGGAGAACTACAGGAAATGCCTTGTATTCAAAACTGACAACATGCCGCCCTTCCCCAAATGTTGCGAAACCGAGAACGGCGTTAAACACACCGAAACTAACTTGGACGCTAAGGACGTGAGCACTGAGAGCTTCCTGTTGCCTCTAGATAATTTTTCACGAAGTTAGTAAATTAGATTTATGTTATTAAATATATATATTTATTCAACTATAATTTTCATTGTAATTACTATTCTATTCTATTCTAGATTATATATTAAGTTGGTAGTGCAAGGCCTAAGTCGTATTTTGTAATATAAAGTTTATGTTAGATGTTACTTTAGACATAATATTTTAATGTTACCAGTGTAGCGACGTCTCTTAACAATAGTCTATAATAAAAACAATATTTTTTATTATTGAACCTGAATTTTGATATTTTATTAATGCTTTTGTTGTTTCTCATATGAGAATATTTATAGCAGACTGAAAATGGACCGAGAACGAACTGTGACTGGCACTAAATTGTCCTCACTTAGAATGTATCATAAGTCATTATAAATGAGCGAGAAATGGTTAGGTGGAACTCCTTTAAAATAAAATAAGGTTACATTTCCAACAGAATTTTTGTAAATTGTAAATACATACTTCGCTTCGCCTCTGTTCGCTCGGTTTTTTCCGGTTCTGGATTAGTGGAAAAACAATTATGTAATTTACTCTTACGAGTTTAACATAGTCCTTAATGGGCTCGCTCAGCACGCGGTTTCGATTGGGCTTTACTTATTTAAAATTGACCAGGGAACGAAGCCACAGATAGAAAACCAGTAAATACAAGAAATTTACTTAAAAGAAATGTATAAAATATTTAAAACAATGATACAGGATTAATGTTACGCGACGTCAGTAGCATAAATTATAACTTAGTTCAATATCATAATTATTTATATATCATACAAAAATAGAAAGAAGAATATCTGTAAATATTTATATATTTTTTAAATAATTTATAAAGTTAGTATAAGTCAGCTTTTCACACATATGTATATTGTATAAGTATATCTGTATATATATAACTGTATAAATTATACATAAGTCACTTTTCAATTCTGTGTATAATATAATTATAAAAAAAATAATTGTAAAACTAGTCAGTTTAATATAAAATTATATTTAGTTCTAATGTCTTTAAATGTTCCGCCATTCGACATGCAATGTCTTGAAATTTAGCTGGAAAGTTAGAAGTGTCAACCCTAAATTTCGTCTTCTTATCCTATTAGTATATAGTAATCCTGCATATGCGGGATATACAGCATAAACTGATATATTTATTTTTTGTAAAGAATAAGACATCAAGTACAAATATTTTAAGCACAATATTAACCGGGTAGATTGTCTTAATAGTAGGTTCCCAGGTTCCTCAGTCAGTGTGAAGCTGAAAAAAATCTTTAACCTGTAGGGCAAAACTGGGAGTTTATAAAATATAAATTTTATATCATATTATTTTTGATTTTGATTAATTAATCCTTTATGTTGAATTATATTTTTATTTAAGCGATAATTCGAATCTCTTACGTATTCCTAATTTCCATTTTGGTTATTAGAATTTTTTGGAAGTGGGGCATCTATCCCCGTTTTACTCTATTTTTAAAATATTATTATATTTAAATATTGCAAATGTCTGTATTGCAAAAATAATAATATATTTATTTAATGTATATAATGTAAATAAAGATAAAAGTAACAAATATTGTGATTTTATTGCATAAATTTGCAGCCAGAATCCGTTTGCACCAAATAAGATTTTTGTTTATTTTTATTTTACTACCTTGTTTGTTATTTGTTTAAAATCCATTTGTTTTTCTCTTCATTCTGTATCGCACACATAGTAGAGTAGAAAAAGACATTAAGACACTTCAGAGAGGCTAAGCATGAAAAGTGGGGAACCAAATTATCTTGATGGGAACAGAGGACCAGATTCCCATGTTCCCTCTATCTTCAACTGTAACATGAGGCAAAAAATAGTAAAAAGCACCAATAATTCACTAAATCCTGAATATAAGAAAAGAATGAATGCTAAACAAGACACAATTTTGTACCTTTATAATTCCATTGCAAAATAAACATAACTAAATAGAAAGTTAATTTTCTTTCTCTAAAAGAATATATTCTTATGAGAGTTTTACTTTATTTTTTTCTTTTTATTATCTACCCTCATAACAATCTCTCCTTGAATTTAATTAGTAACTCAGCTCTAGTACAGGGCGTGCGTCTGAACAGGTAGTTTAAACAGCAAGTTAATCTAAACTATATCAAAATTTACCGCAAGCACAGATTTAGTTAAATGGAGAAACTTTTGAGAACACACTTCTGGAATATAATCTGTGTAATATAATTTCTTTGAACCATCCAATCAGTGCTGGTATATAGCTCCCCTATGGAAATTTAATAGCTCTCCTGGTGTCGCACGGGGTCGTGTGCATTCACGCAGAGTTTACTTACCACCAGGTGAGCCGTGGACACGTTTGCCTTGTCCTTTCCATAAAAAAATCCATAATCAATAGCTACGGTACATCGTAGTTCCATAGTTTTTTTTTCAGCTTCATATAATAATAATATTTAATTTCCTCGAGTAGGAATCGAACCCAAAACATGTAACGTTTGCTGTCACACACTTGTGTCCATGCGCTACGACCTTATGTACGAACATAAAAAATAGCAAAATTAAATTACAAAATTAAGCTAGTGTTAAGACCGTTCCCCAACGCCAGACTTGGTGCTAGAGTGAAGAAATATAAATATTAATAAATAATAATTCATTCCTTCGAGGGGGGGATCGAACCCACAACCTATTGCGTTTACAATCACACCCACTATTGCCCTTGCGCCACGACTGGCCTCAATTAATAAATTATTTTATAACTTAATCTTATATATATAAAATCGAAAGGTCACTCACTCATCACGAAATCTCAGAAACTACATGTGCTAGGAATCTCAAATTTTGCATAGGAGTTATTTATAGGACGTAGGTGCTCGCTAAGACGGGAATTTGCAATATTCGACTCCTAAGGGGTTGTTTTTGTGGTTGAAAGTTTGTATGAAACTTCGTTACTAATGACATTTGTCTTTGTCATTCGTTACTAAATACTAGGAGTCTCAAATTTTGCATGGACGTCACTAGGACGTAGTCATGGAGACAGAAATTAATAATAACATAGTTCACGCGGGTGTAACCGCGAGCGGGCCGCTAGTACTTAATATAAATACTTAACTTAATATTGTACAGTTAGTACAAAAAAAGAACTTATCATGCATAAGACAATTTTTTCAATATACATAATCAAACAAAAGAAGTCATTTTCCTAAGCAAACAACCGGGATGCCTAAAATATGACAAACGATTTCCGCCTCTATACGCTCACGTCTACCAAGAAAAGGAATCGTGAACCTAATGGGTAATTTTACGAGTTAATAAAATTAGCATAAAGTTACGTTACTAATATGAATAATTTTTGTGGTAAAATTGTTATTCCTCGAGTGGGAATCGAACCCACAATCTGTCGCGTTTATTATCACATGTGTCCCTGCGACACTTATATTAAATACTAGCGGCCCGCTCGCGGTTTCACCCGTGTGAACTATGTTATTATTAATTTCTGTCTCCATGACTACGTCCTAGTGACGTCCATGCAAAATTTGAGACTCCTAGCATTTGTAGTAACGAAGTTTCATATAAACTTTCAATCCTAAAAACAACCCCTTAGAAGTCGAATATTGTAAATTCCCGTCTTAGCGAGCACCAACGTCCTATAAGTAACTCTTATGTAAAATTTCAGTTTCCTAGCACATGTAGTTTCTGAGATTTCGTGATGAGTGAGTGACCTTTCGATTTTATATATATAGATTAAAATTTACTGTGACCGTCAGCGCAGGGGCACAAATATGCGACTGCAAACACGACGGTTGTGGGTTCGATTTCCACTTGGAGGAATTAAATATTTAATATTTTCATTTCCTCGCTCTGCTAACAAGACAACGCGTTCACTTCCGCCACTCAACACGTAGTGCTTCCGGTATTCGGCGGAAAATTGGGAACGAGATTGTCTTAATGCTAGAAAGTGTGAAGTATGCTTAAATAGCACCAGGTTCCCAGGTTCCCTTTGCCTGTCCGTACATAAACGCTAATAAGCAATCTCTAATTCACATTTACATATAGCTTTTGGACAAAAAGTTAGAAAATTCCTTCTGAATCCGTACGTTAAATATTATATTAAAATGCTAAAGCATATATCATACAATATTTAATTTCAAAAATATAACGTTAAAAGTTTCATCTTTAGAACGACGCCCACAAAGTTTCCGTTTAAATTATAATCTGGTCGCCCCAGCTAATCCTGAAAGCGAGTTGCAAACATTTACAGGAATTTAAAAATGAACGACGTACCTACATTTAATACTTATTAAATAATAGGTATATCATACGAAAAAAAAAACGAGAAATAATTGCTTAATTCACATTATAGAATTGCTTGTATTTTTTTCGCGTCACATAGCAGGGTAGGTAGAGGGAACATAGTGTTAGGACACCCCGTTCCTTTTATTTCCGTCGAATTATGAAATCATTGCATGTTGAGTGGCAGAACTCAACGCCGTAAATACATTCTTCTTTGTAAGCTTCATATTTTGTGATAGATGTTGTCCGAAACTATAGGTAGGTATATCAATCAATATTCGTTTTATCTTAATTAAATTCATAAATTCTGATTCCAAACTTGCAAACATTCAATAGCGGAAGATTGATTATGAACCGGTCTCTGCATAAGAATATTATTCTATACTAAACTTCATTAATTAATTCGTGATTAATTATGTTGTGGGCTTTGATAATTTTATTAGATTTTTCGTATACCTATTATCACAATTATATAAAAAAAACCAAAAATGTACACAAACAACATATTATAATAGCACGATTATAAAATTTTTATTTCAGTAAATGATTCATCCCATTGCCACTTCAGATGAAGATCGAGCTCAGTGGCGTTGAGATCCGCCACTCAACACGCACTACCTCCAGATTTAAGAGAAAAGTGGCGAAAGGAGTGTTTTAACACTAGGTTCCCTCTGCTACTCTGCTGAGTGCGGGATACAGCGTAAAGCTATAATACAGAACATAACTTTAAAAACGATATTTCTCAACTACAATAGGAAACTCGTCCAAATTGAGTCCATGTCACTGAACAAGGAATGAAACATCGCGCACTGGACCGTGGACAGCCTGTTCGTCGGAAGTACATAGGAAGCTGAAAATAGCAAAAAATCAGTCAAGTGCGAATATGACTGGCGCTCGTGGGACTAACTCTTCCTTCTTTATTATTGTACGGGGAATGGTCCTTCACGGGGACGCACGAAATTTGGGAACGGGAAAACAAAGAATTATTTATTTCACATTTTAAGCTCATACAAAGAATATCGAATTGTGTCCGATAATTATGAATTAAAAAAAAAACCACGTATGTCCTAATACGATCTGTGAATTAATTAATATTAAAACATTAAATCACTTTTTTTAGCAAAATCTCTTTTGTTTTAATTGTATTAAGTTTTTATAGAGTTGTTAAAACTGTGGTTTCACCTAAAGTGGTGATGACAAAAACACTCGTACACGTATTTTCTTGAATCATGGGTAAGAACACTCGATTAACTCATCTTACCAACAAAAAGAAAACTAAACCAAAATTAGTTAATTAATTTAGGAGCTACGTTGCCACAGGCATACGATGCTACATGCGCACCTCTGTTTAAGTCGCAAGTTAAAAATGTAGAAATAGAAATACACGTTACATATGACCAAAATGAACACTAATTACAATCAAATTTTTTTGGACGATTTTCTTCGCACATTTCCTGAAACAACTTCGATGCTACTGCATCAAAGGTTGAAGAACTCATAAATCTTGATTTTGAACGATGATTTACGAGTGCGGTGCCAGCCGCGTGATACTTGTATCTATTGTCCACTTCTGCTTCACGTGAAAGACTACTCCTACATATAAAAGATCGGCTATTTCTTTTTTATGATAAAATGTAGATGTCAATGTATACAAAACAACTATTAGAAACACGACTTGTTATTTTACTGAATACAATATAAAGTAATATACTTTTTTTTTCGCTTCACGCTGTATAGTGCATATTGCTGTGTAGACAGAGGAGACCTAGTGTTAAAACTCACCGTTTTCCGTTTTTTGCCTTCTTTTCAAGAGACCAAGCTTTATGAGTTTCGTCAGCTTTACCCTCCTAAGTACTAACATCCTTTAACAAGCACTATTTATTCGACATACATACAAGATACGCGCGAAAAACATACCCCTTTCTTAGCAGTCGGGAATAAAACTAAACACAGAAATACTATGTTATTAGGAGCTTGCTAATTTTGGTGGACAAAACAAATCTAATACTCTTTGTCCAGTACAGGCCAAAAGGCAAGTGGCCGTCGCTAACAGAACACTGCAGTATTCCACCCCCAAACTGATCTGAATCAGGTTTACGTAACCGCTGGAACTATATATGACCTTTAACCTGTGAAAAAGATAGAAATAAATACGAATTCTGTATACAAATCTGGTATTTATATCTTTTGAACGAACTTTTTATGCCTTTGATGTTAATATAACGATAAATATTATTTTATATGTAAGAAAACCATACAAATTCAAAGTAATGTAAAGTATGTACTAATTGTTGCCTTGAAACTTCATTAGAGTTTAATTTACGTTTGTTTTTCTAAAAGTGTTTTGGAAAATTTGTTTACTTTTCGTTTGTTTATCATAAAGTAGATTTCTAAATTCGCGAAAGTCAATCTAGTATTGAGGTTTTTTTAATATATTACTAATAAATATTTGTACGTATTTAACTGAAAATCTCGATGGAACTTCGATTTCTTTATAATTCGATATAACAGAGTCAAGCAAAAGAGCCAGATAAATATAGGATATATGTGGTTTCAATTGCTTACTTAACCTACGTACTTTATTTATCTTATTTATTTTATTTATCCTTGAATTTTAAAGAAAAAGAAAGAAAGACAAAGCCTTAATATCTATCACATTCCGTTGTGCACTATCCGCTTTAACCAAGAGTCGAACACACAATCATCATATTCTCAGTTTGATGCTATTCCTCTGAGACAATGCTTTTATAAATTATTTTTTATCCTTATAAATTCGTTATTTTACTCGATTTGGTCTCTTCCCATGTAAACTTTTTACATGTCATAAGCTGTTTTTGTATGGCCGAGACCTAATAAAGACCGCCTACGAATTACGATCAACCATAAAAATACAGGACTTGAACCCACTACCCCTAGGATTATATTTTAGTAGCACTACAATTTCATAATGGTTATAAACCTTATAAAAGCTTAAAGTACTATTTTATTATTTAACATCAAAGCTTACTTCATGTAATAAAAGTCTATTTTAGTAAAAATACCACTTAGTTAACCTTTAACTAAGATTTAGATTTAACTAAGAGTTTGAACTATATTGCTTATTATTATTACTGTGCTATTTATTATAAAGGATGCATTATGGGACAGAGGATGTTTGTAAGACCGATGGCCATGGGTTCGATTTCTACTCGGGGAAACGAATACTGACATAGAATGAAGGTACGATCTGTTAATTACTGTTATTATTTTATAACTTAATTTGTTAACTCTCACAAATTCACAAGGCGCATCGGCGGAAAGTGGGGAACGGAGAGTGTTAACACTAGATTCCCTCTGCCTACCCTGCTGTGTGCGGGTTACAGCGTGAAGCAGATTTTTTTATATTTCATTATTTTTAAAACTTCTATATATTATATGAGTTTTGCAATTTCCTTCGACACTATATATAATATTTGCTCGCCCGTATCATATTTGTTTTTGGTCTGATATAAAATCAACAGCAATATACACTGACGCATTGAAACTTGAACCGTGGTATATTGAAAGTCTCTCGAAAGCTATGGTCGATTGCTTAAGATAATGCTGATATAAAGAAAAAAATGCTAAATTCAAATCGCGCCCAAAATTAAGTTTCTAATACGAAAAAGTTTTTGAATTGTCAAACTTCTTTGAATTTTACTAGTATGAAGTTTTTATTCAAAAGTATTGGGCACTAGCCTTTTTGTCCATTTTCCATTTCCCGTTGTACTTCTAGTCTTAGCACTTAGATTGTGTCATATGTTTTAAACGACTATTGGTTATTTCCATTGATCCACGGCGTTACTCCTCATTAAAAAATTGCATCGAATTCATAAATATCCTCTACGTTCAGATACCACCCAACTGCTGCATAATGACGTCACTATACATCATCAACGATCACTGAAATCTACATTTTAAACGCCTAGCTCAGAATTGTACTGTGGATTTCTCAACTGTATTTTTAGAATTCCGTTATAAGATGTACCTATGTATTCTATATATATATTATTTAGAATAAATTCTTCTGCTTCGCAATTTGAAGCTGTCCCTTTGTACGTCTGCTCGTAATTTGAATAATGAGGGTTGAATACGGATCTAGATTCATTAAGAAATGTCATGTTACAATGAAGTTTTACATAATAAATAGAACATTGACGTCGACCTTTTTTAACTAAGCCTGGTGGAGCTATTATACTATGTATGTTTATATACATATTTGTTTTAATTGTGAGAAGATTAAATATTTAGTTCATATGAACTCCGGAAAGTGTAAACGATGTTTGTGGTTCGATGCTCTCTTAAGGGTAGGTTAGTAGTTATTAGTTATTTAAACCTAAAAGCATTACTTTAGCGATTACATATTTTCATAAAAAATATAATCACTATACGTATAAATTATCAGTTTGTTTTAGCCCTTGTTCTAATTTCGACTGTCAGTAATAGATTATTTGTCGTAGGCAAAAATAATAAACGATGTAGCTCTTTTCGTACTTTTTTTTAGCTTCCCACATACATGGGAACATGGGTACCTAAATCATTAGAAAACAAATAAAAGTGTTCAAAGTACTAGCTTTTACCTGCACTTCTCTATTAGTATCTGTAATTGCAAGATATATTGTGATATAATCTGTCCTGAAGAAATTTAACTACAGTGTAAAATGTAATATCGTTGCTTCTAGGATGTAGTTAAAACGACAGTCTACTCCGGTTAGATGAAAGTTCCTCATAAATCTCAACTTTGCAATTGACAGTAATTGCACATTATTACGATATACCATCGTTTAAAATACCTGGATAGGTTTTGTGTATTAATTTTAATTTTCTATATATAACTTTAATTTTCATATAATTTTATTATTATAATATTCTTATTAATATAAATTGAATTTTCTCGTCTAGAAGATAAAGCGAGGTATTGTGTTCCGCCATTAAATTAATATATACAGCTACTTTCTTTTAATTTTTTACTGTTTCAACTTATATCAAATTTACGAAATAACTCTATTATAAGTGCATCGTTGTATATAAATTTATTCTGCCAGTCTCTGTCAGTCCGTTTGTTATTTTTTATGAAAAAGACAAGGTAAACTAGCGTACAGGTGCATTGCTGGCCTAGGCCTCTTTTGTCTTATTTCTATATCATGATTTTTTTTTTCCCCAGCCTGCACCATGCCATTGTTGGGCAAAGGCCTCTCTCCACTTCTTCCATTCTAGTCTATTTCGCGCTATTGAGCACCAGTCAGGTTTATAATGGTCCAATGGCTCGTCTCGCCATCTCTGTTTTGGTCTGCCAATTCTCCTTTTAGAGCTTGGAATCCACCTGATAGAAGATTTCGCCCAAGACTATATCATGATTACGTTGTTTAATTATTAAGAAAAATGAATTTATATTAAATATATAAAAATAATTGGTATAATTAATTCATAAGAAAATACATATCTCTTCCATTTATCGTAACATCTTGCTATAGGACTTACAGTTTTCTCTATAAAACAAACTTAGTAAAGAATATTTTATCGTAGCTCCTGCGTTGTCGGCTTTTTTAATTACTTTACGTTTTATGAGAACCACACGTTATAGTTGAATGGAGAAAATGAGGTTACTCTAATTGAAATTTACATTCACTATTATTTAATATTATATTTATTCAGCTTCACACTGCATTCTGCACATAGCAGGATAGCCAGAGGGAACCCGGGAACCTAGTTAGTGCCTTAGAAGGCACTCTCACTTTCTCAAGATTCAAATTTCTTTAAATAATAATAATAGTAGTTTTAAACACTTGCCGCATACTGCGTAAATTTTTGTCTCAAATTTGAACCCTACAACCCCGAATTAGTAGTACATTAATAAATATACACATTTTTTCTTTATTCAAACTATGCACTTGGCCTAGGCCCGTGCTTGGTTTTTCATTACCTTCATCTTCGAAGAGATTTTAAAATAAAAAAATAATAATAATAAACCTTGAGATTTGGTTTCTTAAATACATATATATATGCTTGATTTGATAGAATTCGGAAACTGAAAAAGTTATCTACTAAATACACTCAGCGAAAGTTACATAAAAACTTTGGAACTAAACCAAATTGAAATTGAAGTTTATTTGGGGGATAGAGACCAAACAGTTCATACAAATATTTGAAATACAGTGCTTAATTGAGTTTTTAGTGGAGGAAAAGTCGAAAATGCTTATATTATTTAAGTTACGGCACAGTTGTTTACTTTCTATTAACTTTTTTTACTTTAGAGAATCTTCGATTCTATGACAAGGTTGCTTGGACAGAAATTATTGGAACTGCCTTGGAACTGAAGTATGAGACGACACCATATCTCTTATATATTCTATAGTTATAGGGTTTAATTAATATTAATTAGTAAGTATTTATGAAGCTATCCTGGCGTAGGAACACAATTGCGATTTGATTCCTACTCGAGGGAATGAATTAGTATCATTTCCTCACTCTATTGTCAATACAAAGTGTGAAGAAAGAGTGTTTCAACACTAGTTCCTTATACCTATCCTGAAAGCGTTTTAGCGTAAAGCTAAATTTTTGTAGCTATCGACATATGACAGTGTCTGTCTTCAAATACTGGTTGTTGTTTATGCTTGCTGGCCATAATTTTCCGAAATATAACTCAGAAAATTTTTAATTATTCATTTACTATTTATTCATTTTATTTAGACGACATGTGACGTCAGTTTCTATAATATTTTTAAATGCACTGCACCTAATGTGCAGTTTATCTAAAACTGGTGTAATTTTTTCTATATATTTTACAGAAATGTAATGTTTTATATGCAAAGTATTATTTTATTTTTATATATTTTTTTAACTTTAGGGAGACAGCCAGAGGGAAACTGGAGGCACAGTATTAAGATACTCTGTTCGCATTAAAACACTGTCGTTCCCACTTTCCGCTGAATTCTTGAAACATTGTGTGGGAATCGAACCGACAACCGTCGCGTTTACAGTTCCACACGTTTGTGCCACTGTGCCATTATAGCCGCAGTCAAATAGAAAAGTATATTAAAATATATCTTTTTTGTTTCAACTCACGAAGCTCAACAAAAAAAAGCAACGCAAAATGAATACGGTTGTCAAATAAAGAAGAACGCTATGATTTATGTCTCATATATTAATTTTATAAGGATAAAATAAATTTATGGCACATTATGATCATTTTCGCAAACTCTTTTTAGGTTATGGACAAATATGAAAAATGAGTTCCTTGTGTAAAAACATGATTGTTGTGGGTTCGATTCCTACCCGACGGAATAATTAAATAATTAATTTTACCCGCCCCCGTAGCGAGAGAAAGTGTTAATTTTCAAAAATTGGGCAGAGAGAAACGCACGGAGTGTTTTAATCTTAGCACTATCTTCTCTCTACTAGTGCATACGCGAGAAATATCATTAAGCAAGAAACCATTCCTTGTTCAGGACAGCTTTACATTTTTTTTTATAGTTGTGTAGGCAGAGAGCTAAGTCTAGTGCCTTAAAGGCACTCCGCTCCCCAAATTACGTGTAGATTAAAAAATCTAGCCGAAGCAATATTTACGAGTACATATTACATTTTCCCTGTAAAAGGTGTTTCCTAACCATATTTTAACGTCAAGTCATCATAATTGCGAAAATGACTCGTGTTTTCTTATTGAAACTTCAGTGTAAGCTTTTTCCTTTTTGCTTATAAAATATTAGAGAGTCCTTGAAATTAATTATTAATGGCTGGATCAAAATTTACAGTTTTTTAAATAGGTACAAACAATTGTAGATACCTCGTAGCATAGCAGCAGCTGGCTATAGGGGTGACGGTCGTGTATTCGATTCCCAATCAGGGAAATGAATTAATCTCACCCTCTATAATTTCGCTTAAATAAATTAGAAAAAACAAAACTCTCACTTAGTGCCTCAATTAAAATATTACTTCTAGTAAGATTTGAAACCATAGTTAAAGCTGCCATGAGACACCCTAAGGAAGATCTATTAATTATTATTTATTACTTATCCTAAATAAGAAATTATTAATATGTATGTAATATTGGTTGATTTCTTCATATAAGGCGTTTCGTATATGTAATATTTCTACATAAGATTCCAAGTGAACACGTGTAAGATCATATCTTTAAGATATTATCTTGATACGTTCTTAATAAGAATGAAAATGTTCTATATTCAGGTAATAGTATGCTTTGTTATAAAACAAAGACTTGTTGTTTTCCTATAGATTTTTGTTTTAATAATAATCAGGTTCAAGCTGTATCCCGCACTCAGCAGGTTAGGCAGAGGGAACCTACTGTTAAGACACTCCATACCCCACTTTTTGCCGAATTCTGAAGGCATAGCGTGTTTAGTGGCAGAACACTACGCCACGCTTTGCCTCGACACCAGAGAGAAGAAATGGAAATAAATAAATATTAAATAAATATTTCACTTCCGCGAGTGGGGATCGAACCCACAACCGTTGCGTTACAGTCACGCCTGTCTTCTTGTTCCTCTTGTTTTAATAGTAAACTATATTAAAACAAAAATCTCGATTAAAGCAAATAACATCAATTCTATAGTAATAATTATAAAGAAACAAATGAAAACAGTAAATAGGAGAAAAACTCTATAAATAACGCCATTTTCCTTACTCGGCGCATTTCCCAAGATTTTCCCAAAAACGCTGACAAACTTCTAAGCTATGCGTCACATTGCTGTTCCGGATATAACGAGGGGTGCGATAACTACTAGGAAATTACTATGTCAGGGACCTATTTTTGAAATGAAAATAAACAAAAGGTCACAATATTATCTATATTTTTTTATATACACCTATATTTTTTTTCACCTATATTTTTTTACCGACTTCAACAAAAGGAGGTTATGGATTTGACATGTAATGTATGAAAGTGTTTCTTTCCTATTGTTTAAATTGGGGCTATGCTATATGTATATTTTTCAAAATAAATAAATAGTTATTCAGAGTCAAGCTGTGTCCCGCATATAGCAAGATAACCAGATGGAATGTACTTTCTTCTTTACACTCCGTTACCATTAAGACACTTCCGTTCCCCACTTTCCGCCGATTTCTCAAGACATTGAATACCGCACTTTGCCTCGTTACCAAATCTATGAAATGAAAATATTAAATATTTCTCTCCCCCAAATGGGAATGGAACAGTGGTACGCTTGTGTCCTGAGCGACGAGAGCCTCTAGAATAATATCCAGTAGATTACAGGCGAGGTTAATGAGATATGGAATTCCAGGTCAGGTATATTTTGTACAACCTCATTTTCTAATAAAGATCAAATTGCTGTCTTCATAATATATCAAACAGTATTTCGATACTAAGAGGTAGATGAGTGCTGAATATTGATGTAGAGACACTTGAGGCTATCGTTATTACAGTACAGGTACAATTCTCCATTGGGTTCCGTATCCAAAGGCTAAGACAGACATGTCTGTTTGCTACCAGGTTGTATCTCAAGAACTGCGATAGTTGGACGGTTGTATATTAAATGATTTATTTCCTCGAGTAGGAATCGAATCCATAAGCGTCTACTTTACCGTTCACACGCTGTGGCACTGTGCCTAAATATATACGACCTTTGAATTTAGATAGAGCCAATTAACCTAAATATGTTTAATGATAAAGGGTAGATGTATCGTGTTTTATATGTAACTATAAATGATACAAAATGAAACAGTTATTTTAATTACGGGATATTTTCCACCAAATACCTATAACATTACTTTTGTAATCTTCGTATACATCAAAACTTCAATAATATGATAAAAGGCATCTAATATTAAATTGGCAGGCTAGGCAGAGGGAACCTAGTGTTAAGACACTCCATTCCCCGCTTTCTGTCGAATTCTGGAGACATTGCGTGTTTAGTGGCAGAACACTACGCCGCGCTTTGCCTCGACACCAGAGAGAGGAAATGGAAATATAACCATAAATAAATATTTCACTTCCTCGAGTGGGGATCGAACCCACAACCGTCGCGTTACAGTCACACCCTTGTGCCGCTGCGCCACGACGACCTCTAATATTAAAAAAATAAAAATATTTTTTACTTGAAAAACAATGCAAAAAGCTGAAAGAGTCAACGAATGTTAAGGAAAATGTAGAAACGTTCCTGCCCAAAAATATAAAAAAAAAATGTCTACTACATAGAGCAAAAATAGAAAAAAATATTATGCAAAAATACTGCTTTTTCGTTATTCGGAACCATTTAGTAAGCTATTTACGTTCAAACTTTTATACAGCAACGTGCTTACAGGATATTTTGAAAATAAAACATTTTTATTGTATGTACCTACTGATAGTTTCGCCTATTTTTTATTACTCGACTCGACTTATTTTGTTAATCGACTTTTGTCACGAATTATAATAACGTCAGACTTAGAAGTTCCTGCTGTTAATATCTACCTATTATTAATACTACCTACCTACTGTAGGTATTTGGGGGGTATAAAAGGAACAGCGCTTTAGTTCAAAAATTATTATTTAAATATTATTTAAACTGTATGTACTAAAGTACCTAATTCTTCATTTTTATTACGTACATAGTAGAACCTTG